>OX578151.1:34914647-35084647 GCA_951213105.1 Amaurobius ferox
GAAAATACAAAATACTTTTTCAAATTTGAAAAATTCCAAATACAAAATACATGTATTTTCAAAATACATTCAAAATACAAAATAATTAAAAAAAATATTAATATTGTATTGGACCAGATTGAATTTTCAGTGAGAAGTAATATTTATATATACATTTTATTGAAAATAAACAAATCTTTTGAGTCTGTCTGTTAAACATTAATATTGGCGTTTTAAAAGGATTAGAATGAATCGAGAAAGGATGACTTAAAAGACTAAACTCTTTGAAATTTTAAATCTCCAAATCAATGAAACAAAAATAAAGAAAGAAAATAAATGAATCCTTGAGAGAACACATTTTATATAGTAGACAAACATATAATAAAAAACTAAAAATTTATGAGTAATATGAGTAATATATTTATGAGTATTTTCAGTAGTATGAATTTTCAGAAAAAAAAGGAAGTGTCATCTCCATCTATGCTCTGTATATAGTCTTAGAGATAGATGTTATTAGAAATTAGAAATTTTTGAGCCTAAAGTGAAAAAGAAATTAAACAGAAGGGGGAAATCCTTAGTGAACACCTAACCATCTCTCTAATTTTATGCTGCATTCATATCAGTCATCGTATCAGCTCTATCTATACCAATCTTAAGAAACAAAGTTTCAAAAAAATTTTGTTGAGCCGGAAGTGGAAGAGGAACTGAGGGTGTAAATCCTTAGTGAACCCCTTAATCCGCTCCAAAATTTGATGCTGAATCCATAACAGTCATTATCTTTATTTATAGACAATTCTGAGAAATATATGTTTTCAGAAATATTTTTGAACCAGACGTGAAGAAGAAACCAGACATAAAATTCTTAGTGAACCACCCCACTTGAAGCGGAATCCATATTATCAGTCATGATCTAAGCTCTGTCTATAGCCAATTGATATATAAACGTTTTAAGTAAAATGACAACATTTGAAACGGGAATGAAAAAGAATCGAAAGTGAAAATACATAGTGATCCTCCCTTTGAAATATGATGCTAACTTCAAATCAGTCATCATCTCAGCTCTCTATATATCAAATCCTGAGAAATAGGCGTCTCAAGGAAACACTTTACCTAAAAATAAAACATCTGATGTCGGCAACACATGACTTTCCTTATATAATGCAAGAAATAATTTACTCCTTTTACAGTAAAAAAATAATGTATAAGATCCACGGTACTGTGATCTTAACTTTGAATTGTACATTTGCCGCTTTTCCGGATGGCAACATGTAATACTATTTCAAAGTACTCAATTAACTTATATTTCTCACAACTCTAAATAAACAATTATCAATATTGATAGCATCCTCGATAAGCAGCAGATGGGTTTCGTCCAGAAAAGAGCACCAGGCGCGAAGCGCCTTTAATCTCCAATCTCTAGGTGTGGTTCTTATCTTCATACTGTGACATTATTTCATTTGCCCATAGTTGGAGGTTCGAGGTTTTTGATTTACTGTTTTTATTATTTGACTTAGCTCCTAATGTGGCAGTTTGTTGCACATTTAGAGTTTGAGTAATTTTGGGGAGTTGATGCAGTTCTAAGGATTTCCTATCAATTTTGCAGTTTAAGGTTTTAAAAACATTTTTTAGAAAACATTGATCGAGTTTTAATTTAATATCAACTATTTAAGTTGGGACTTACCTAATTCCGATTTTCAATATTAAGTACCGCGCGGGGTCTCTTACGTGATTTGGCTTTGCGATGATCATAGTCATGCAGATTGAATAGTAGTTCATTTGGAACAGATGGCAGATTTTTATAGAATTTAAGCGCTAGCTTTTTAATTTGGGCTCTAACCGTTTTTATTTTGAAGTCTTTCCTAATTACCGAGTTTCTTAAGTATCTAGGAGCTTTCCTTATAATCCTTAGGATTTTGTTTTGTTTTGTCACTAGTAAGTCTATAGTAGTTTTACAGGCATATCCCCATACGGGTGCTGCATACAGCATTCCCGGGCGGATGACCGATTTATAAATTAGGAGTTTATTTTGATAACTTAGATTTCCGTTTCCTATCATTGGGTATAAGGCTCCTGTGGCCATATACGCTTTTTTGATTAAGTTCGTTACGTGCTGTTTCCAGGTTAGGTGGGAATCTATCGTTACACCTAGGTATTTAGTAGATTTTTCCGCTTTTAGGGCATGGTTGTTTATGTACAGAGGCGGCGGAGGTTTACGTTTTCTAGAGAAATAAATCCAATGACATTTATTGGGGTTCAATTTTATTCGCCATTTTTCCAGCCATGTTTGGAGTATGTCTAAGTGTTGTAGCTGTCTGTGCATTACTGAGACGTAAGGATGTTTTGCAAGTATCGCGCTGTCGTCTGCATAGAGTGCCAGCTCCGTGTCTAGGGTCCTGGGGATGTCATTTAGATATATGTTAAAGAGTGTCGGGCCCAGGATGGATCCTTGCGGTACACTACTTTTAATGAGCTTGGGTGTAGACAAGTTATCTTTTACTCTAACTTGGAAGTGTCTGTTATTTAGGTATGAGATTAAAAGTTTGACAAGTGCGTCAGGGACTTTTAGAGTGATCAATTTGTATGCTAATCCACAGTGCCACACTTTATCAAATGCTTTTTGTATGTCAAGAAAAATCGCAGCTGTGGGTGTCTTACTATTAAGTCCAGAAGATATGTACTCTACCACTCTCAGCAATTGATGAGTGGTGGAATGTTTTGGCCGAAATCCAAACTGCTCCGGAATGATAATATCATTCTCACTAAGGTGCGTGTTCAGTCTATTAAGAATTATTTTCTCAGTAATTTTACTAAGTGTCGGTAGTAAGCTGATTGGTCTGTAGTTGGCTGGAATTGTGGCATCCTCACCAGGCTTATGGATCGCTATAATTATCGCTTCCTTCCATTCTTTGGGGAAATAATTTAGTTTTAGTATTTTGTTTATTAGGGTGGTCAAGTAAAATATTATATTTAAGGGTAGGTTTTTGACCGCAATATTCCTGATTTTGTCGTGCCCTGGGCTTTTACGGTTTTTAAGGTTTTTGATGATATCAATTATCTCTTGCGGGGTGGCTGGGTTAATCTCAGCCGTGACCGGGGAGTTCCTGAAGTTGTTTAGAGTTTGCCTAACCATTCTTAGGGTATCCTGACACATTAGATCGTGGTTTGGTTCAAATTGCTTTTCGTAATGCCTAGCAAGCGCCTCTGCCTTTTCTTCGTCTGAGTACGCGATATTAACGCCATCTATTAGTGGCGGGAGTTTAATTTGAGGTTTTCTGAGTCTTTTAGCGAATTGCCAGAGCGATACGTCTTCTGGGCTAAGGGATTCAATTAACTCTTTATACTGTTGCTGCTTTTCTGCGACAATTTTATCCCTGACTTTCCACGTGAGTCTGTTAAGCTCCCTTTTGAGGGTAGGGTCTCTATTAGCCTGCCATGTCTTACGCATTCTGTTCCTTTGCCTAACTAATTGTTTGACATGGTGGGAAAGTGTAGGCATTTACCTGTGTCCTCGATAAGCAATATAGTCGATATGTTAAATATTTTAATAATTAATTCATCAATTAGGTGTCGTTTTAATTAACTTTGACGATATTTTCGCCAATCTGGGATGAAATCTCGCCAAAATGGCAGTATCTCGCTAGATTATTCGCTAAATGTATCACCAAGTGTTACAGATGAACAGAGAGAAGAGCATTTCTTATATTCTAGAAGGTACTTCGTCATTCGACGAAAATTAGAATTTGAAAACCATTACTTCTCATTTGGTGTCATTTTTATCAAATTGGCGACATTTTTGTTACTTTGGCAACATTTAAAAAGTTGCCGAGATGGCGACGTCCCGCTAAATTTCTCGCTAAGCGGTACGGACGGACGGATGGAGAAATGGGTTATTCTTATAGTCTGTTCTTGTGTTCTTTCCAAGATATTGAACTTTCATCAATTAGTCGTCATTTCATTGATTTAGCGCCAGTTTCATCAATTTGGCGAATTTTTATCAATTGGGTGACGTTTCCGTCAATTTGGCAACATTTAAAAAGTCACCAAGTTATAAATATTTCGAAACATTCGTCACCAAAATTTTATCCAAACGTTACGGACGGAAAAATAGGTTAATCTTATTGTAATTGTAGATTCTTATATTCTTTCCAAGGTATTGAATTTTCGTCAATTAGTCCTCATTTTTATTGATTTAGCGTCATTTTTATCAATTCTGCGACATTTCAGTTAATTTTGCAATTTTTAAAAAGTCGCGAAGTTAGCAACATTCCGTCAAATTCGTCACCAAAATCTTACCAAGCGTTATGGACGGAAAAATAAGTTATTCTTATAGCATATAAATAACAACTGGCGTCCAACTACAAAAGTATTACTCAAAGTACCTTTCCTCATGAATGGAACGAGCTAGATCCACGAGAATGATATCACCAAATTTATCGCATGATATTGCATATGAAAAGTGACCATATTTCCCATAAATTTATCCGTTAACATTTTTTTTATTTTATGAGGTTTTTGATAAATTATTTGAAAAATCTGCAATATCTAGAGAACGGTTCATGCTGGAGTTCTAAAGTTTATGTCAATCTTTTTCTAATATAGAAACATAAGAAATAACTAATTTTACATTAATAACTAAATTTACATACATTTAAATAACTAAATTTACGTAAGAAATAACTGAGTAACTTTATTAAAGGTTTTGATTTTTTGATGATTTTTTTCAAAATTTCACTTAAAAATTTTGGGGATTCTGAACGTTCGATTGCGTATAAAAACAATAGGCTTTCAGTATTCACCGATTGTAATTTTTGTACAAAATTTCTTTCGAATCGCTCCATTCGCTCATCAGATATAGTTTCCACAGTCTCACTCACACACACTTATACGCACACAGGCATCACCTCAAAAACGATTGATTCGTGTTCAGGGATGCTTGAAACGTGCGTTCATGTCGAAAACTCGATTTCGAATTTTCAACCCCGTTATAATACTTTCCTTATAGATTATACTATATATATAAGGAAAGTAATAATATGACAATTTTTTTTGCTACTAATAAAACTTATTGTATGATATAGCACAACCGTGATTAAACGAATACCAAGAGACTAGCATAAATACTCGTGAAATCGATGTACTATTGCATAAAGCTAAAATCTTACCTTTAGGTGCGTTTCAAAATTCGTTGTGGTTTCAAAAGTCTCATATATAACCACGTATTTTGGTTTGCATAATTGGCATTCCCTCATATTTTCCCACAGTCATCAATATTAATACTGCTTACCACGCATGTTTCATTCCATTAATTCCCTAAATACATCTGTATTATGAGCAGCAATATCTTCTATCTTTTTGCATGTCTTTGTAATACCTAACTGCATTGCATCTTCAATTTACTTTAAAATGGATACAACGCACAGCAGAACCTGGATTGCCTATGCTTCTGTTTCTACAGAGAATGCAACTTCACGCTCTCTTTTTGTCCCTTTTCTTTACGCATGTAGATACAAAGGAGCCATCTACCAAACATCATTATTATATAATTCCAATATAAATGTAAAGTTTATAACAGAAACTATATTTTTCATAGGTCACCACAGGCCCATTAATTATCGTCTTTATTAATTATCGTCCCATTAATTATCGTCCCATTAATTATGTATTTCCGATACTGCCCAACTCTGATAGACAGTCCATATAGCCTATCCACCTACTAATCGAAAAAGATTCCAATAGATTGATACAGTTGATATGGATCAAAGGCCACTCAGGAATAATTGGAAATGAGCTCATTAGCGTTCAGTGCCACCCCTGACAATTCTGTTCGAACTTTTAGAACTTCTAGTTGCCAGCTCTTCCTTAAAAATATACTGCTCACAACTGAAATCGCAACACCATAAAGTTGTAAGTGCAGCTTTATGTAAATCAATAAAGGCGTAACACCATGCCGAGCAGTATAACAACGCCAGGCCAAGGATGAGCGACATCACAGCTAAATTGTAGAGTTATTGGTTTCAGGTTGTAAAAATCATCACAGTATGCCAGGAGTACGTCGATGTACCGCATATGTTCAGCTGTCGTCAACGAAATGGCAACAAATCATTGTTTTACATGAAGGTGGATTGAGCCATCGAAGAATCGCTGAACTATTGGGTCGTGATCTGAGCACAGTTCAACGGTGTGTGTTACGGTTCGTGAGGGACAACGTAACGACATGAAGATCAGGTAGTGGAACTTGCAGGTGCAAGTGAAGATCGTATGCTTCTGGTAGCCGTTTACCATAGCAATCGCGTTATAATGACATTTATCCCACACTACACGTAACGTGGTTTCGACTCAAACAATTGAAAACCGTTTGCATGACGCAGGACTCCGAGGTAGACGACCTTTTTGACACCTACCGTTTCAACGTCTTCACCGATTACATCGCCTCCAGTGGTATCAAATGAGACCCAATTGGTCGATAGAATGGCGAAGCATTCTGTTTACGCATGAATCACGATTCTATTTTGGCATGCCAGATGGCCGTACTCGCGTATGGCGGCGCTTTTAACAACGCCACCAGGAAGCTTTTTCTATCAGTCGCCACACAGCTCCCCTAAGTGGTACCAAGGTTTGGGGTGGTATAACATTTTTGGAGCGAACACCTTTTGTCCACGTTTCTGGCAGTATCACGACACAACGATACGTCTCTGACATTGTGAGACCTGTGAAACAGTCATATCTGTCAACCAGGCCTGGACGGCTGTTTCAGCAGGATAATGCCAGGCCACATACTGCACGGGTAACTATAATAGTCTACAAGGTTTGGATATCCTGCCTTGGGTAGCATATTATCCGGATTTGTAGCCAATTGAGCATATCTGCGACATCACGGGTCGCCGATTAAGAGAACTCCCAATTCCAGCAAATTACACTCATGTCTAAAAGTTAAGCATAATTCGTAAAATGCGTGAAATTCGGAGTTAATATGGATACAAAGGTTCACAATCAGTTGTGAAGAATAGAGGGAAGAAGGTAAATCATTGTGCATGTGCAAAACAGTTCAGTCGACGTCGACATGCGCAAAGCACCGGCGCACGTCGGAACCCATATAAAACGGCCTCGAGCGGCATGGCCAGTTGAGGCAGAATATCGCAATTGCTGTAGTACGGAACGTTGTTAACAATAAAAAAAGACAAAGATGTCACAAAGATGACAACTGGACATGTTTTTGAAGGGACGAATTATTGGAATGTTGGAATCCGATCGATCTTAAATCGAAGCGTCTCGAATTCTAAATGTGCCTCAGTGTATGATCCCCAGACTGTGGCACAGGTTCCAAACCACTGGAGATGTTACCCGACGTCCTGTACCAGGTCGGCCAAAGGTAACAACTGCTCGGCAAGACGATGATAACTGTGCAATGTCAGAGGAACCGCTCTGCCAGACAACTGGGTTCAGCCCTGACAGCCGCCACAGGAGTCACTGTTACGAGACAAACTGTTTGCATGAGACTCAGACATGTTGGTCTCTATGCCAGATGACCAGCAGTTTGCATCCCCCTGACGTCTGCACAGAAACGCGCGCGTTTACAGTGGAGTTTGGAACATAGGCAGTGGAGTGGACAACATTGGGGCAATGTCATGTTCAGTGACGAGTCCAGGTTTAATCTGCACACTGATTCTCGTCGTATCACTATCTGGAGAGACCGTGGAACGCGTTTTCACCAGTGAAACATCACGGGAAGACATCGTTTTCCATTTGGGGGAGTCATGGTCTGGGCAGGCATTAGGGTGGACGGCCGCACAGACCACCACATCTTTGACACGGGGTTAGTTACCTGTCAAAGATACGAAGTTCTTGAGCCTGCCGTTCAATTGTTTCGAGGTGCGCCGTTGGTCTTGATTTCATATTCGTGGATTATAACGCGCCTCCACACCGTGCAGCTGTCGTCGACGACTCCCTTCAAACCGATGATATCCACCACATCCAGTAAGTAGCCTGCCAACTCTCCTGATCTGAATTCAATAGAGCATGTGTGATCTGAATTCAATAGAGCATGTGTGGAATATGCTCGGGAGATATCTTGCAACCCCCTCAGACGTGTTATTGTTTCAGATAATCTAACCGAATGAAATTTAAATTAAACTTAAATCCTTTAAAAAATGCATGGGTCATTTGATTTAAAATTTCCGCCCCCCCCCATAATTTTCAAGTTGACGCCCAGGTATGTTCTAAAACACTATCTGATGTTTATCGGATGTAGATCTTTCCGATCGTCACTATAAACCTCACAGGTATTTCATGCCCCCTCGGATGTGGAACCTTCGAATTAAGGCTCCTAAATATAGTATATTTAGGAGCCTTACTTCAAAAAGACAGGCTGCTATGTCGTCTCCCTGTAGAAACGGCAGACGCAAATTCAGTTTTCTAAAAATCGCGTACAAAGATCCCATATGGTGGCTCATCTTATACTCTAAAGTCTAATTTACAAAGTTTGAATTTTAAGCTCTTATGATCGAGGAAATGTAAAGGGATTATTGTAGCTTGTAGACTATACCGTATTAGTGTAGACTATATTTTTCAATTAATTATTTTTAGTGTTGAACGGTTTTATTATCTAATTATGGTACTTCATTGTAAGGGATTTATAAGCAATTTATACGTAGTGAATTGCGATTATTATACAAAAGATAAATAAATAAATAAATAAGTTAAAAACATATTATATCCTTATGAAAAAGATTGCAACCTTTATTTTTAAATAGGGCACGGCGATATATTGCATTATTTGGTATTTTCAACAAATTGTATCGCCTTGCAGCAAATGAAAGCATACAAATCACTGGATAGCCTTAACTATTTTGGGATTTATTTATCTATTCTGGATTTCCTATTCATCTAAAAGTAAGGCCATTCCTTAGACAGGGAAGGGGGGGGGGGGAGTGAGATTGACCCCCGAAATTTCTGATCAGCGTTACTTTTTACTGTCAATTATTTTGTTTTATAATTTTTTTTATTATTGTAGTATCAATTTTGTAACTTTATTGAATTTTGTATTCTTCATCTCACTGCGATCAATCCTACCAAAGTAACTAAATCTGGAAATAAATATTTTACAAGCCAACTGTAAGCCCCCCATCCCCCCACCCCCCCCGAAAATTTTTTCTGTCTTCGGTCTCGTCTAAACGGCATAAATTCTGAAATAAAGCTGCTGCTTGGAAAGGTAAATTTTAAATTCATTTTTTGAAATTTAATATTAACTATTCAGAGTCATAACAGTTATTAAATTTAAAAAATTGTGTTCTTTCCTAGACCTTCCTTTATTAAAATAATGCTCGTGTAGTACTTATTTGAATGTTATGAACCAAATTTAATTAAGCAATAAATTGGTGGGAAAATATTTTAAAGTTTTTTTCAAAACAACTTTCTTCAAAGCAAATAGTTTCTTAAGATGTAAGTAGCATATTATGTACAGATACTTTTCTCTAACATTCCTACCGGGAGTTAGAAAGAAATGAGAAACGTGGTTTATGTAATGATGAATGTAAGCATTGATTTTGTTCCGCGTTTAGGTTGAAAATTGAAACGTGAAGCAAATAATAAAATTAGTAGTAAAGCCACGAATTTTCATTAGGGAGGAGGCCGGGTATTTTGCGTGCAGGGTTATTCCCTACTGATGTAAGTTCCATTTATGCTCTATTTCCGTAGTTTAGTTTAGTACTGACCGACACCACATTTAAGTCATACTTGTCTTTCTTGTCAATGAAAATCCACAAATCGTTTCGTTTTTTTTTTTTTGCAAAGATTTGAATTCTGATGAGCAAGTTGACGAGATTCTATAAACTAAAACTTGCTTATTCCGTTCAGTAAGATAATAACAACCGAATATACCACAACACCATGTGAAAGCTCAGCCGTAGTACTCCACTTTGTATGTGCAGATGACGCGGTTGAGATGTGAAGTCAGACACTACTCGTCTATACGCATGCTCACAGCGGCTCAACATTCAACCAATCCCATTCTCGCTTTCATAAATCGAAACTTTATCCTGCCGTACTGCAGGAACACAGAAATGTGACTTGGCTCGGTGATTGGTCTACATAACGGAACCAGCCAGAAGTTAATTTAAAGTAAAACATAATTTAGAACGTAAGCTAAGTGAAATCATAATCAAAGGTTATATAAACAGTACAAGGGTACCAGTATTTTAATACTAAAACCGACTTCTAAGGTAAAATATCTGCGAAGAAGATTCGAAACATAGAAATATACGCTGACATAGATATTGATAGTAGACGCAGCAAAAATGGAGATTTTGTGTTTCTGCGATTAAAGGATGGGAAACCACAAGGTTCGTTAACAATTTTATTACGATTTTCTTTTAAAAACACGTTTTCGATATTTCTTATAAGAATTATAAATAAAATTCTTTTGACGTAAGAACATTTCAGAATATACGTAAAGTGTTTATTTAAAACTTTTTCCACTTTAAAGCCATTTTACTTTTTCTTCAGCTTTCATCATTTTCAACAGGATAATAAACCCTTAAATAGAATTTCAATAAACTAATGGGGAAAAAATATTCCAAACGATTTTCTACACCTTTGTTGCGAAGAGATTTATGAAATTTTTAAAGAAATATACTTCAAAGAGAAGTAATTATATTTCTTTTAATTTGGTTTGAATTAACTTTTCTGAAAATTTCTAAAGAACTTTATTGAAAAGAAAAATATAAAAAAGCTGAGATTTTTACTATTGATAAGATTGTAAATGAATGCCCTCGAATCGATAATGTTTTGATAACTGAAAAAATTGATTTAAAGGAATTATTTCGTTGTGTGTGTGTGTGGGAGGGGGGGGGGCACTTTTTTATTCTAGAGATATTTCTTTCTCTTTATAAGTGTAAAAATCTGTTGGGGGCAGCACATGACTTTCCTTACATAATGTAATTATTTTGCTTCTTTCACAGCGAAACAATGATGTATAAGATTTATACCACAAAGTTTGTGGCATGTTAACACTACGTAAATTGAAATTGGGCGTTGAATACGCAAAAATTGAGCAACATATCTTAACATAAATAAAGTAACAAGGCAGTATATAGCTTTTACGAGAATATCTCTTCATCCCTGAAGTCATTTGAGGGTTTGTGTTCCCTTGCTGACGCTGACTACTGCGCGGTTTGGGTCTGTTACTTGTTAAGTGGCACTCACTATCCCCTGGAGCTGGCTTCGCAATCTCCTGCGTGCCCTACGATCACTGACGATCGCAAAACCTGGGGTTCCAGCCTTCGTTCGATGCCGCCCGTTAATTGGAGCTTAATACATCCGTACGAGTTTTTTCCCCCATTATAGCTGACGCTCACCAACTGCTTTAATTCGCTTCGTGAACAATTTCACAAGACTCAGCCTCTAGGTCCCCAGCTCACTACTCTCGCCAGGCGAAGGCTAACTTAATTCTCTTTAGAGAGAATCTAGTAAGCCTCTCTAAAGAGAATCTAATTTTCTCTAAAGAGAATCTTGTTAGCCATGGCCAAGTCCGTACCTCGCTTCATGAGTCGGGAGGCTTCATCTCCTTCCTGACGCTCATTGAGATTGCTTCACGAACTCTTTTGTTTCGTATATATTTTTTCTCTGTTTTATTTAAATTTCATATTAATGCTTAAGATTTCATTTGCAGAACCAGATTCACCCATCTTCGTGGACGGGGTTACCAGCCTTTATCGACCCTTGTTGATATGTTTATGGTTAGTTTTTTTAATAGCTGATACCACTCGCTGGCGAATCTCTGCTTTGGGTGTTCTAGTTCTGCTTGAATTGCTCTTCACCTAGCTCTTCGCTATTCTTTCTTAGCGGTTTTTAAGGGCTCATATTATTCTTTTGGCATGAAGAAGGAGGATTATTACGTCTACAAAAACGTGCTTTAAACTTTATTTTAGTCTCGAACTAGGTTTTCGAATTTCCTCCAGAAGAAGAAAAAATGAATCAACTTCAAAATGGGGCTTAAAATTTCGCACGTAATAATACTTCATGTTCAAATTACTAGGGAATGTAATAATTAGTATTAAAACATGAAATTGCAGTAAGAAATACAAATTTCAACTGCGATGCTTATTGTCCGAACATTATTTTATTTTCCCCTACCCTTTGATAGGATTTAGCGGAAAAATTAATAGTTTCTTTTAGAGCTTAATCGCAAACTACTTAGACTAGTAATTTTTGTGGTCTTTTGAAGCAATCTATATATTGCACATCACAGCAAAATAACAATTGAACGTATTGTCGAGATTTTCATCTTATTTAATTTTTATAGCCTATAAGAATCCTCCTATAAGTTATAGAAGGCATGTCGGGTGTAACTCTTGCGTGGGGCTCTGTGCTAAAGTAAAGTACAAGACCTTCCTGGACAATTATTAGAGAGGGTTACACATATACATATATATCATAGGTATAGGAATTTGTCTGTCTATCTGTCTGCGCTACTGTAAATTCTAAAATAAATTGTCAATATTTCCTCGGTAGAAGAACTAGAACAAAATATTAAATTTTTCCTTTCTGTATATACACAGTATAATGCCAAGGAAAAGTATTGTGACGGCGTCTAAAATGCGAATTCGAGTTTTCGAGGGAAGAGCAGGTTTTAAGCATCCCTGAACTCGAATCGGTCGTTTTTGAGATGATGTCTTTGTGTGTGTATGTGTCCATGAGTCTGCGGAGCCGATATCACACAAACGAATTTAGCGTTTCGAACGAAATTTGATACAAAAATTACAATCAGTGCATACTGGAAGCCTATTGATATTAAACGCAATCGAAAGACCCTAAAAATTTTCAATGAAATTTTAAAAACATCATCAAAAATTTTAATAATGTTACGGAAATTACATTTCGTATGTAATTTTTCGTATGTAATTTCGTATGTATTACATTTCGTATGTACTACATTTCGTATGTAATTTTTCATTAGAAAACGATTGCCACAAATTGTAGAACGCTAGAATGAACCGTTCTCAATATATTGCGCTTTTTCATATAAATTTATAAAAACACCCCACATAAAATTAATAAAAGTATTAACTATTATGAAATATTTTCACTTTTCATATGTAATATTATGCGATAAATTTTTAAGCACCATTCTCGTAGATCTAGTTCGTTTCATTCACGAGAGAAGGTATTTTGTGCAAAAGTTTTATATTTTAACGCCTATCTATTCGTCAACAGTTATTTATATATAAGAAATGCTCTGTTCACCGTTTGTTTGTAACGTTTGGGGATAAATTTGATGAACTTGGCGAATTCATTTAGCAAAATATCGCCAATTAGACGATATTTCGCCACAGATTGACGATGATTTTGTTAAAACTGCAAAAATGACGCTTTGTGAACAAAAAGGACGTCAAATTGATGAATTAATTATAAAATATTTTAATATAATGCTATATATTGCTTATTGTGTATGTTGTCGATATTGATAATTGCCGAAATATAAGTTATTTGGGAACTTCGAAATAGTTCTACATGTAGTCATTCTGAAAAGCGCCAAATGTACAATTCAACATTAAAAACCATGTGCTGTAGATCTTATACATCATTTTTTCACTGTGAAAAAAGTAAATTTATTGCATTATATAGGACAAGTCATGTTCTGCTCACAACAGATTTTTTATTCTGCAAACTCATGTGTTGGACACACTTGACTTTTTAATAAAAATTTCGAATTGAAAAATTTCCAAACAGTTCTCAAAATAACAGAAACACACAGCGTGGTAGCCAAAATTTATCCCCAATCTTTAAGAACACATAGTTCTTTTTATTTTATGACTGTCATGTTTTTATTTTTTTGCTCTTGTTTCGGAGATTAAGGTTTCTCTCGCGTCGTTCACTCACTGCAATCGGACTTAACACAATTATTCCGAATCTAATAAAAATGCCACAGTGGATATTTACTTAAGTCGTCTGCGTTTATTGCACATCGCAGGGAAGAAGACAGAGAGTATTTAATTATGAACGAATTACGAAGAATAAGGTTTTCATTTTGTTAGAAATAGAGCGATTTTCTGTGTTTTATATCTTCCGTGCTAAGTAAAATTTAGCAAATGTATGTGTTGTTGTACATTACATGTTGTTGCACAATTTATACATTGTAAACAACAAAACAATTTAAACATTGTAAACAAACATTGTAAACAATTTAAACACTGTGCATTGTGTTGTAGATTTCATGTTGTTGTTGTGCATGTTTTTGTACATTACATGTTGTTGTTGTGCATGTTTTTGTACATGACATGTTGTTGTTGTGCATGCTTTTGTACATTACATGTTGTTGTGCATGTTGTTGTGCATGTTGTTGTACATTACTGTATGACAAGATTTTGTTGTATTTGTTGGTTTTATTTATAAATTTATGATTTGTATAACTTTATGCAAAATTGATTTTTTCTGCATGAAAAATTCTATTTCGTTTTTTTATATTATGTCAGAACAGAAGACTATGTCATATCGCAGACTGAGACTGACTAACTAAGTGAATGATCTGGAGAGCAAACTGCTGAATATAGAAATTTGAACATTTGTATTGATCTGGAATTTGTCCAGTAGTCTATACCTGGGAATTCAAGGAATATTTCACTTGTGTTTAAAAGTATGAAATTTGGTATGTTGAATGGATATGCTCTAAATGTTATTTTAAGATATTGGGCCACTTCAAAGTTAGCCCATGAGCCCTTAAATTCCGAGATGGAACCCAATATTTAAAATTTCTCTTGTTATAGTTTGATATCAATTATTTTCTATTTAGATGTGTATTTTCAGATACTAAATACAATTACGAAGTTATAGTTAATATTTTGTAATCGTAAGCCCATTAAAAACTGACATGGATAGATGATCTCTAGTAGATTATCTGTAAATGTCAATCCTGACATGAATAGATCATCTCCAGCCGATCATCTCTAGATGTCTATTCTGACATGGATAGATAATCTCTAGTAGATCATCTCTAAGTATCTATCCTGACATGGATAGATCATCTCAAGTAGATCATCCCTAAATGTCTATCATGACATGGGTAGAATATCTATAGTAGATCATCTCTAAATGTCTATCCTGGGATGGATAGATTACCTTTAGTAGTCATCTTTAAATGCCTATCCTGACATGGGTAGATCATTTCTAGTAGATCACATCAAAATATCTATCCTGACATTAGTAGATCATTTCTAGTAAATCATCTCTAAATGTCTGTCCTGACATGTCTAGATCATCTCTAGTCATCTCTAAATGTCTATCCTGACATGGGTAGATCATTTCTAGTAGATCACATCAAAATATCTATCCTGACATTAGTAGATCATCTCTAGTAAATCATCTCTAAATGTCTGTCCTGACATGTCTAGATCATCTCTAGTCATCTCTAAATGTCTATCCTGACATGGAGAGATCATCTCTAGTAGATTATCTCTCAATATTTATGCTGGCGTGGATAGATTATCTCTAGTAGTTATCTCTAAATGTCTATCCTGACATTGATAGATCATCTCAAGTAGATCATCTCTAAATGTCTATCCTGAAATGGATAGATTATCTCTAATAGAACATCTCTAAGTGTCTATCCTGGCATGGATAGGTTACCTCTAGTAGTCATCTCTAAATGTCTATCCTGACATGGGCAGATCATCTCTAGTAGATAATCTCTAAATATCTATCCTGACATGAGTAGATCATCTCTAGTAGATCATTTCTAAATGTCTGTCCTGACATGGGTAGATCATCTCTAGTCATCTCTAAATGTCTATCCTGACATGGAGAGTTCATCTCTAGCAGATCCTCTTAAAATGGCTATTCTGGCATGGATAGATTATCTCTAGAAAGTCATCTCTAAATGTCTATCCTGACATGAGTAGATCATCCTTGTAGACCATCTCTAAATGTCTATCCTGACATGAAGAGTTCATCTCTAGCAGATCATCTCAAAATGTCTATCCTGGCATGGATAGATCATCTCAAGTAGATCATCTCTAAATGTCTATCTTGGCATGGATAGATAACCTCTAGTAGTCATCTTTAAATGTCTATCCTGACATGGGTAGATCATCTCTAGTAAATAATCTCTAAATGTCTGTCCTGACATGTCTAGATCATCTCTAGTCATCTCTAAATGTCTATCCTGATATGGAGAGATCATCTCTAGTAGATCATCTCTCAATATTTATGCTGGCGTGGATAGATTATCTCTAGTAGTTATCTCTAAATGTCTATCCTGACATGGATAGATCAGCTCTAAATGTCTATCCTGAAATGGATAGATTATCTCTAATAGAACATCTCTAAGTGTCTATCCTGGCATGGATAGATTACCTCTAGTAGTCATCTCTAAATGTCTATCCTGACATGGGCAGATCATCTCTAGTAGATAATCTCTAAATATCTATCCTGACATGAGTAGATCATCTCTAGTAGATTATTTCTAAATGTCTGTCCTGACATGGGTAGATCATCTCTAGTCATCTCTAAATGTCTATCCTGACATGGAGAGTTCATCTCTAGTAGATCCTCTCAAAATGTCTCTCCTGGCATGGATAGATTATCTCTAGTAGTCATTTCTAAATGTCTATCCTGACATGAGTAGATCATCATAGTAGACCATCTCTAAATGTCTGTCCTGACATGGGTAGATCATGTCTAGTCATCTCTAAATATCTATCCTGACATGGAGAGATCATCTCTAGTAGATCATCTCTAAATGTCTATTCTGATATGAATAACTAATCTCTAGTAAAGGATCTCTGGATGTCTATCCTGACATGGATAGAGGTCTAGAGATATGTCTCTCCTGAACAATACGCCGATGCCTCTGGGAACGGGTACTGGTCAGAGAAAAAAAATTCTTTCAACAGCACTCTTCTTTTAACCACTCAGAAAATATTTCATAGATTTATTTCGAATAATATATAATTCAAATAAAAGTTGCTTGGTTGTAAATTATTTGGACCAATAAATTCTTTGAAAATCAATACTCGACTTTAGAAAAGCAAAAACTGCATATAATGCCATAAATTGCGCGGTCATTGAAAAAAATATCAATATCTCACCTTAAAAAACTTTGTGAATCCTGAAACGTTTCCCCAATCATCTGTTAGTAACCACTATTGTCTCAAATCATTTAAACATTTCTTCTAATTCGTATTTAATTGGTTAAATTTTGAAAATAGTTCATCGTGTTAGGTTGGAAATGCAGCAATCCAGACAGTGACATAATCAATAATGTGCTCCCTCATGCTGAATTTTCGCGGAAATGAATTAGAATGCTCTTGACATTCTCAATGACTTAAAATTGCGAAAATGTCTGAAATTTCTGACAAAAGCCTAATACTATCTGATAGAATGAAATAAGCACATCAAATAGAGAGTAAATATTTAAAATTTCTCACACAAAATCTTTTGAATGTCACAACTTTGAAGTCAGCCTAATCGGTTTTCGTTAAAATATGCTGATAACCTTTTGCCTTGCCATGGAAATTTGATTCTCATTTTAAAGTCGGTTATATCGATTATCATTAATCGGTATCGAAACTGTTGTTTCTTTCGAACGATGACTCATACAAGAGAGTTTGTTGATTTTCAAAGGTTCTTTAGATATTAAACTATGCTGTAGGGCAAAGGTTGTTCTATTCACTTTGTAAAGATCTGGAATAAAATTTATTTTCTATAGTAAATAACTTTTGTTTTTAGAAAAATATTTCTGTTAATGTGATAGAATCTGTATTATTTATCAGGTACTCGATAGCTAAGTTCAATATCTAGAGATAACAGGAAAACATTGAATAGAAGAATCCACAAAGAACCGTTTACAAAATGTATTATTTACCCTATATGCAAACAGAAAGTATAGTGATGGCGAGCAAAAATGTGGCTTTTGAATTAGGCTGGATCCGTAGGTTTCCAGTCAGTTTGAATACGATTCAACTATTTTTTTAATGATATATATGTGTTTGTTTTCTGTCTATATTTCCATTAAATACCTAAACATTTTAATAAAAATTAAAATAAAAAACATTCTTTTGCCACCCTCTCCCTCACCTTATTTAAAAAAATACATAACAAAATAAAATTTCAGAGCAATAACACCCTCCCCTCCTTGAGCCAACGGCCGTACCGTGCTGAAAACACCGGTTCTCGTTAGATCACCGAAGTCAAGCAGCATCGGGCGCGGTTAGTACTTGGTGGGTGACCACCTCGGAACACCGCGTGCTGTTGGCCATCTCGGGTGCGGTATCCCCGTTGTTTGCGCGCTAGATTTGCACGCTGCCACAAATGCCGCCGTGTTCATGCGGAGTACGATCACGTTAAACATGTGGGTCCGTAAGTCCTTCCGAGAGGTTGGTGGTAGGGGAAGGAGGGTACGGTCCCTGTGGATGCCTCCCCCACTGGGTTCCGGTCTAAATTGGGTGGCACTTCCCGGCCGTCCATACAGTTACCTTACACCTTTCTGGTAGGTCGGACGGTCTGGGTCTCAACAACAACAACAACCCTCCCCTCCTTCAATCCTC
This sequence comes from Amaurobius ferox, assembly GCA_951213105.1. Taxonomy (NCBI): domain Eukaryota; kingdom Metazoa; phylum Arthropoda; class Arachnida; order Araneae; family Amaurobiidae; genus Amaurobius; species Amaurobius ferox. The sequence continues at coordinate 34,933,163 of OX578151.1, forward strand.
CAGATTAGCCGTACGTTTAAGGCAGTCTCTGCAGAATTTAGACCATGGAAATGGCGATAAAATATTTATATGGGAACTATACCTTAAACTTTAAGAGTTTTTTCTTACAACAAATTGCTTATAATAAGATTCATTTTACCGAAAATGATCGTAATTAAAAAAGTATAATTCTTAAGTTTAAAAAAATGCTTACAATTCTACCGGTATACTGCTAATTTAATACAAGAATCAACTTCCTAGGGAGGTATTTGCGCAGGAGATAGAAATGAATACATACATATATGCGGTGATAGTTTTCAGTAGTAAAATTAGTAGCGCATCGATGCTATGCATTGAACTGCAGGCAGTCATTACTTTACCTAAAAAATCTGATGGGGGCAGCACATGACTTTTCTTATATAATACAATGAATTTACTACTTTTACAGTTAAAAACATGTTATTCTTATAGTAGATACTTATATTCTTTCCAAGATATTGTAATTTCCTTAATTAGTCGTCATTTTCATTGATGTAGCTTCATTTTTATTCATTTGGTGAGATTTTCGTTAATTTGACAACATTTAAAGAAGTCGCCAAGTTGGCGACATTTCGCCAAATTCGTCGCCAAAATCTGGCCAAGCGTTATGCACGGAGAAATAAGTTATTCTTTGAGCAGATAAATGACTACTAGCGTTCAAATACAAAAGTATTAATCAAAGTGTCTTTTCTAGTGAATGGAACGAGTTAGATCCACAAGAATGATATCACCATATTTGTGGCATGATATTACATATGAAAAGTGAACATGTTTCTGAAGAGTTCATTTTTTTTTATTTTACTTGATTTTTTGATAAATTTTTTGAAAAATGTGCAACATCTCAAGAACGGTTAATGTCAATCGTTTATATAAGCGTTTATGTCAATCGTTTTCTAAGGAAAAATTACATAAGAAATGTCTATTTTCGTAACTTTATTAAAGGTTTTGATTTTTTGATGATTTTTTCAAAATTTTACTCGAAAATTTAGAGGAGTTCTGAACATTCGATTATGTTTTAAAACAATCAGCTTCCAGTATTCACGGATTGTGATTTTTGAATCAAATTTCATTCGAATCGCTTCATCCGTTTGTGAGATATCTTGTCCACAGACTCACTGACACACACAGACACACACACGCACACATACTTCATACACGCACACACACACACACACACACACACAAACAGCCTTCACTTCAAAAATGTTCGAATCGTGATCAGGGATGCTTGAAACTTGCTCTTCCGTCGAAAACTCGAATTCGAATTTTCGACCCTGTCACAATACTTTCCTTATACATTATGTATATAAGGAAAGTGACTAGACTGTCCTACACTCTAGTTACACTTGGTACGCGGGTAACTTTCTAATAAATATGACATGCTGATCCGTTATTGTAAAATGAAATTTATTTCTGCTGAGAGGCTCGCTTTGCTACTCATAATTAGAGCATGCGGAATAACATCAATGTTAAGCTCTTTGTCAACTAATCGAAATCCATCTCATAGAGCTAACGCTAGAAAAAAGCCATGCAATCCCAAAGTTCTACAATGAACACAGATGTATTCAAAGCAGACAAAATGTTCATATCATTAGATTTTGAGTAAGAAGGGTTTACCTGGTCCAAACACCAATTCAAGCAAGAAATTTAGAATTTAAAGAAAATACATCCATGCAAAATACGATGATATACAGGGTCAAGCTTGGTCAAGATGGGTTAAGTTGGGTCAAGCTTTACGAGATGGTAGTGCACAACAAACCAAGCATTTTCTGTCATAGTGTACCGGGTCGGAAATGAAACGTAAATGCGCCAGTGCCAGTGGGCGTTTAATGGTAAAATCGATGAAGTGAGACGAAAACACAAGAATGAAGCTATTAGAATGATATTTAATAAACAATAATTATTTTATAAATTTTAATAAACAATAAATGCCAAAACCGACTTATAAGGTAAAATATTTGCGAAGATGATTTGAAACATAGAAATAAATATATGCTGCCATAGGTATTGATAGTAGATTCAGCAACGACATGGAGATTTTGTGAATCTCCATGTTTGTCATGGAGATTTTGTGAATCTGGGATTAAGAGATAAGGTCAAGGTGCGTAAGGATTTTTTTGCGATTTTCTTTTAAAAACATGTTTTCGATATTTCTTATAAAAATTATAAATAAAACTTTTTTTGACATACGAACATAAACCATACGAACATAAAACGCTAGCACTTCAGAATCTACGCAAATTATTATTATATACCAGCGGACAGTTTGCGGAGCAGCAGCATCCCAACGACTTAGCGCCTTGTAGTGCCTTTACGTTTCATTTCCGGCCCGATAAACTATGATTAAATTTGCTTGGTTTGGTGTGTACTACCACCTCGCATAGTTTGGCCCATCTTCTTTAAATCACCCTGTATATCTAAGTATTTCATGAATATTAATAAGACGAGATTTTTACAAAAAAATAAGAAAAAAAAGTCCATCTATTTATTCTTTACTTGTTAATCTGCTTATAATGGGAATTTGATTGTTTTTAATGCGTGTCGCGAAATTACAAATGTTACTCTAGTCTTATTCATTTTTTTAAAAATATAACCCTATTGCAAATTTGTTAATTTTATCAAATACGTGTAAAAATCATTATTTGAAGTATTAAATCGCCAAATGTGGTAACCCATGTATTTGCAGAAACCTTACTGGACTTCAATATGCTTGATAATTTAGCCTGTGTATTATAGGAGCTCTAGTATGAGCAGATGACGTGGTTGAGGTGTAACGTTATACGCTACCCGTCTATGCGCACGCTAACAGCGACTCAGCATTCAACCAATTCCATTCTCTCTTTCACGAATTGAAACTTTAAACTGCCTACTGCAGGAAAGCAGAAATGTGACTTGGCTCGGTGATTGGTCTACATAACGGAACCAGTGAGAAGTTATTCATTTAAAGTAAAACATAATTTAGAACGTAAACTAACTGAAATCATAATAAAGTGTTACAAGGGAACTTGAATTTTAATACTAAAACCGACTTCTAAGGTAAAATATTTGCAAAGATGATTTGAAACATAGAAATAAATATATGCTGCCATAGGTATTGATAGTAGATTCAGCAGCGACTTTGTCATGGAGATTTTGTGAATCTGGGATTAAGAGATAGGGTCAAGGTGCGTAATTTTTTACGATTTTCTTTAAAAACATGTTTTCGATAATTTTTTATAAAAATTATAAATACAACTTTTTTGACGTACGAACATTAAACACTAGTATTTCAGAATCTACGTAAATTATTTATTTAAAATTTTTTTCACTTTAAAACCACTTTACTTTTTCTTCAGCTCTCATCATTTTCAACAGGATAATAAACCCTTAAATAGAATTTCAATAAACCAATGAAATAGAAATATTTAAAAAAATTCTAAATGATTTTCTACACCTTTGTTGCGAAGAAATTTATGCAATTTTTAAAGAAATATTCTGTAAAGAGAAGTAAATATATTCCTTTTAATTCGGATTGAATTAACTTCCCTGATAATTTTGAAAGAATATTATTGAAAAGGAAAATATAAAAAAGCTGAAATTGTTACTTTTGATTAGTTTGTAAATGGAATCGATATTGTTTTGATAACTGAAGAAAATGATTTAAAGAATTCTTTCGTTGGGGAGGGGAGAGATTTTTTATTCAAGATATACTTATTTCTCTTTATAAATGTAAAAATATGTTGTGGGCAGCACATGATTTTACTTACATAATGTAATTACTTTGCTTCTTTCACAGCGAAACAGCGAAATAATGGTGTACAAAATTCATGTCGCAGTATCTGTGGCATATTAGCACTACGTAAATTGAAATTGGACGCTGTATACGGAAAAATTGAGCATCATATCTTAGAATAAAAAGTAACAAGGCAGCAAATAGCTTTTAGGAGAATACACCTTCATCGGTGCTAGAGGCCTAACACTCTTGAAGTCATTTGAGTGTTTGTGTTTATATATATATATATATATATATATATATATATAATATATATACTCCATAATTCGCTTCGCCTCTCCCTTGCTGACGCTGATGCGCCCGTTGGGTCTGTTATTTGTTAAGTGGCACTCAATATCTAGAGCTAACTAAGGCTAACTAGATTCTCTTTAGAGAGAATCTGGTAAGCCTCTCTAAAGAGAATCTAGTTAGCTGTGGCTAAGCTCGTAACTCGCTTCATGAATCGGGATGCTTCGTCTCCTTCCTGACGCTCATTGATCTGGAATCACGAATTCTTTCGTTTCATATACATTTTTTCTTTGTTTTATTTAAATTTCATATCAATGCTTAAGATTTCATTTGCAGAACGAGATTCACCCATCTTTGTGGACGAGATTACCACCCTTTATCGGCCCGTGTTGATATGTTTATGGTTAGTTTATGTAATAGCTGATACCTCCCGCTGGCGAATCCCTCCTTTGGGTGTTCTAGTTCTGTTTGAATTACTCTTCGCCTATCTCTTCGCTATTCTTTCTTAGCGGTTATTAAGGGCGCATATTGGTCTTATCGCATGAAGATGGGGGGCTTATTACGCTTACAATTACCATCATCTAACTGACATATGCCTGTTTTTTAAAAGGACGTTTTGCAGGATATGTTATTACAAGCAGCAGCTTAATTTATTTTAGTTATTTATTGTAGTTATTGTAAAAGCATTTCAGAAATGTTCCAAATAGCGAAGAACTTCTACGATCAAAACATGCCCATTATATTATAGTTGGAGATTTCAATTTCGAGATTAAGAAACCAGCAAATATAAAGTTGGTAGCAAAATAAATGAGACTGAAATTAACGATTAAACTTATTAAATTTATTGGAGTTCCATTCTACAAGACGCCTTTCAGGCAATGCCAATTCAGCTCCATCAGACTAGACCCACCGCTGAAATTTTTTAAATATGAAATAAAGATTTTCAGAATTTCGTTTATAAATGTTTTGAAAAGTTAGAGATATAACTGCATTTAATCGAATTTGTAATTTATATCCCAGAAAGCTGGAAAAACAATTTGTATTATACGCATTTTAATGAAAATATTTAATTAAATAATAACTTTTTAAAATAAAACATAACACAAGATATTTAATTAAAGCATTTTTCCATTTTTTAATCTGAAAGGAAGTCAAACTTTCAAAGTATAACTCTAAATTCGAGCAAATTAAATTGCAAACAAAAGCAAGTATAAACTTAAATCGATGCCATCATCTTTAATACAAATAATATTTTGTTTTGATTCTTTTGCAGACGATTTGGTACGTTTCTTTTGAGAGTTTTTTTTAACAAATTATTTAATCAAACTGAATTTGCTTGCTCTTTTGCTGAATGTTGAAGATTTGGTTTCAGTTGCAATTTTAACTTGAGAGAAAAAAAATGTTGTATTGCTTTTTTACTGATATATTTAACTGAGTTCTGATACAGAAATGAATATATTTTTTTAAAAACGTATTGAAATGTTAATGATATTTCGGATTATTTTACGAAGAGAAAATAAATATTAACTACAAAATGTAATATAGTTGAATGGTATTAAATATTAAAAAGAAAAATCAATCATGCATAAAGCATTGATTATGAAACACTTTCTAACTCAAGTGCAATTTTATTTAAACATCTCTAAAATGCAATGCATTCATCGTACTACAATAATTTATTATACTACAGTACTACAATAATTTATTATATTTGAAAACTTAAAACTTCGTCCGAAATGAGCTTTATTTGAATGACGTCATCGAAATATGAATCATCTCGCTCTCTATATAAAAGTAATGAATATTTCATTCATATACTTTTATTCCAGACTCCAGAGTTAAATAAAATTCAGCCATTCTTATGCAACTTGTCTTACAATCATCACTTGTTTACATTCTGTATCCATTAGAATTAGGCTTCGTTGTAGAAATAATCAAAGTTTGATGATCATTTATAAACACAAAAATATTGTAATTGTATTGGCACAGAATATACATGCACAGAAAATACGCAAAAATAAAGCGGTTTTAGGACGGATGCAACACTAAATATAAGTTTAAAATAATTTTTAAAATCACGATTTTGACACTGGAAAAAAGATGGATGCCGTATTTTATTTTGAAGTGGGTCACGTGATCGCATCATATTATATGGGTGTAATTATTATCTTAATTTTTATTTAAGGAATTACCGAACATATTTTGCTGAATTTTTTTTATATATTTTATGTTATAATTTGAATATTTCCTAAAATTTTCCGAATCAATTTGTAAATTTTAACTTCGCTTAAAAAATGTTTGAATAATTAGGTCCCATAGGGTTCAATGTATTTTATTTTTTCAACCCGGGTTCAATCCAATACTAATTGGATGATAATATTCATTTACATTCACTTATGTCTCAAAGATCATCTCAACAACATACTTTCATTTTGATAAAGACATTTTTTGCAGCAGTTATCGTGTGAACGGAACAGAGACAGAATGAACAAATTCATAAACACTTTTGAACTATGTTTTAAAGTGTTAAAAATGGGAGAAGCATTGATTCAAAGGGGACAGCTTGGAAGAATCTTCTGAGTAAAGCTAAGGCCCACAGTGGAATGACGAGCTGTTGATGATGATATGCGGCTGATGGGCTAGAATTGTCAGCCCTAATAATATCAAAGTCAGCTAAAATATATAAATAGTCAATCCAAACCGCTGAAAGTAGAGACTTGAAACTTTGCGTACATGTGAGACTTGACCTGAAAGTAGTGAGACAAATATAAAATTTTAGAATTTTGTTCGAAAAATTTATAAATTTCGAATTTTTTGTTCCAACATTTCTCTAGCTATATCTCGAGAACAGCGTGATGCAAAAAAAAAAATTATTTTTTATACCATAAAGCATACAAGTTTTGATTTCGTTTATAACTATATTAAGTGTTATGCCTTAAGTACCGAAATCATTTGTACTAAAAGAAAGTATTGGAATCTTGAAAAATTGAATCTAAAAAAAGCTTAGGGGACAGAGAAAAAACAAACAAACTCGAGTTGAGATAATTTTGAAAAATCGGAGATCGGAATTAATTTTTTATAATTTTTTTTTATAAATGTATTTTAAAAAGAAGCAATATCGGGGCGCCGTTCTTGCTGGTGTTCTAAATTTTCGGTCATTCGTTTTATAATGAAACACAAATAAATGACTGCATAATAAATTATTATTTATGTAACATTAATGGAAGTTCTGATATTTTAATGATTCAAGTTTCATTCGAAAATCACGAGACTTTCGAATATTCGATTGCATTTATATTCAACAGGATTGCAGTATTCACTGTTTGTAATAATCGTGCCAAATTTTGTTTGAAACGCTCCATCTGTTCGTGAGAAAATCGCATCCACACTGACATAACTCTAAAAACGATCGTTGAGAGTACAGGGATGTTTGAAACGTGATCTGCAGTCGAAAACTAAAGTTCAAATTTTCGACTACAATACATTTAATGTGCTCCTTAAAGTACATGCTATGCATAATCTTAATTCATAGGTAACGATTTTATTTCATAGAGTTTGAAAAATATTTTTCATATTTTTAAAATAAAATATCTGAGATAAATTTAAGATATAATGAATTTTAAAAATCTTATTTTATAAAGAGTAGAATACTTATTGAAATGCAAATGTATATTTATTTTTCGATATTAAAGCGTTAGAAAACATTTCTTGTATATTTCACTGAATGCTGTTATCTGAATTTAATTTCTCAAATGCTCATAACAAAAGAAGTTACTTAAAAAACACATTTCCTAAATTCAGAAATGAAAATTGTTTAGCGCCCAGATATATAGTAATTCAAAATAAAAACATTAAAAAGTAAAAGTGTAATTTTTACTATAAAAGATATTTTGTTTTGATATTTTCGCAGACGATTTTGCAAGTTTTTTATTTTATTCAATTTTCTGCAAATTAATCTGGAGAAATTGTTTGATCTTCAGACACTTTACGTAAAAATGGTGAAGGCTGGAAAATCATGGTGCATGAGTAGTGATGGTTGAGGGTTTTAGTGTTTTTCTAATCTGCCGTACTTATCTTAACGAATAAGGCCTTTTATTTGCTTTTGGACCTGGTTTATGCTTTTAATCAACGGTTCATGCTGTTTCCAGTAAAGTACATTTAATTTTACAACGAAATTTTACAACAATGTATTAAAATGTAGAAAAAGTTCCATTTTAAAAATGGGAAAATTTTGATTCATTTTTCTTATTCTGTGGTTTATAATTAGATAATAACTTTCCATACACAATGAATGAAACGTAAATATCAGTTTTTTTACAGATGAATTCTCCACCTTTGTTGCGAAAATATTCAGTTAAGTATGGGGGGAGGGGGCGCCTTTCAGATATGATGAAATTGTTCTCTTTGGTCTAGAATAAATTAATTTTATAAAAAATAAAAATTTCTATCAGCACGCCTTTTTTAGTATGAAAAGAATTAAACATAAGTTAAAATAAGTTTGTCTCGTACAGTAATGGGATATTTAAATCAATACTGAAAGCAAAGAAAATGAAGAATTTTGTAGATAAATCTTTTTAAAATAACTTTAGCCTCTTAAAAGAAAGCATTTAAGTCGATAGAATAGACGCAGTGAAAATGAATAAAAGCTTTAGTTTTTTGTCTAACTTACAACAGGGTTTCCAGGAAAGTTCTTAAGAATTCCAATAGCTTTTAAAGGAAAAACTCAAGGGTGTACCTGTTAAGACTGTCTATGGTAAAGTGACTCTGCCCGATCGAACAAAAGTGATTGCAGTGCCCCCAGCGGAGAATTTGGTAAGTTAGGATAACTCCGCAACAAAGCGAAATAGAGGAGAAAAACAATTACAAAGTATTTTATTTTCTGTCGACCTAGACAGTCCGACCTACCCGTAGGTGTAAGATATCTGTTTGGACGGCTGAGGTAGTGCCACCCAATTTATACAGGAATCCAGTGGGGGCAACATCCAACCTTCTTCCCCTACTACTAACCTCACGGAAGTACTTTCAGACCCACATATTTAACGATCTCGTACTCTGTGTGAACATGGGAGCAGTTTGGGCAGAGCCGGGAATCGAACAAGCCTTAACCACTGGGCGGTCCCACCCCCAATTACAAAGTCGTAAAGTATTGTTTAATGGGTATGAACCGATTTTAAAACATTATGGCACAACCTTGTTATTGATGAATTGCCGCCCTATTCATAAATGTTAAAATAATCAACACTTACGTGCACAGGATTCTAATGTACAATCTGCACAAAGTGCCTTCCGTCAGCCACAATTAGTGTTTTTTTAGGCATACATTCGACAGGAAGGGGGGGGGCTGAGCTCGCCTCCGAAGAAGAATATTCGTCCCCCCCCCCGAGACATTTTATGTTAACCTAGTTTGTATTTATGTGACAGCATATATAGACACATTTATATAGAGCAAAAAGAAAACTTAAAGTTTCATTCTTGAGTTTTCTTAAAGTTCATTCGCCTGATCCCGGCCAAAATGCCCTGAAAGAAACATTGGCCTAAATGCACATTTGAATTCCATGAAGAATATTATTGCGTACTTTGACAGGCATTGTATGTATTATTGTGTTACATTCCCTAATTCTACCTCATTTTGACAATTATGTATTGCCTTTCTTATACGCGTTTTGTTCGTTTCTGGGGTCGATGTACACTTTTTAGAAAATGCTTTTTAATTTCCCCCCTCGTCATAATTAATTTCATCAGCATCCTGTTGTTTCACTCATTGCTCAAGGTCCGCGTAAATAAATGAACGCTCCCAATCAAAATCTAATATTGCTACTCATTTTTGTAACCCATATTTTATTATTTTAAATATCCTATCCCAAGACTTGACTGACTTGACCTATCAAGCACTCTTTAATATGTAATCTCCCTTATTTTCGCAGCAATCCTTTCCTTCGATCTTTTTATTTTTATCGATTGGAGATTGAAGTCTGATACTCTCCCAGATAAGGCATCCCTTCAAAATTACCATACATTGAGCATTGCGTTTTATCATTTCGTTATCAAACGCTCCTTTAATACCTAGGGTAGTGAGAGCAACATGATGATTTGACTTAAGATTCTCAATAGTGTTCAAAAGTTTAAAACAAGCGTCTTCGCAACTATGGAGTTCGCGGAAGCCATATTGATTAGGATGAAGTATGTCATTAGTGGTTCACCAAAAAATTCTATTGGCGAAAATTTTTTCAAGAATTTTGCCTAGGGTTGGAAGAAGACAAATCGGACGAAAGGAGGAACAATTAGAAGGATCACAACCTGGCTTGGGAATAAAAATAACTTTTGCATTTTGTAAACAATTTGAAAAATAGCAAAACTTTAAGCAAAGGTTAAAAATTTTAAGAAATAGCTTGTTATTGAAATTAAGAGATTGCCAAATTTTATTATCTAAATTATCAAGACCGGGGACTTTGCCATTCTTAAGGTTGTTAAACACTAATGACATCTCAGAGAGTGAAATGACCCCGAGATCGCCAGAAGGGATAGAAAAAGATGAAAAAGAATTAAACTTGTAGTCAGTTTCAAAACAATGATTCAATGGACGATTAATCTTATCGGCGTAGTTTAATTTAGGATCATCCGGAAAAGTTAAATTTATGTTTTTATTTTTGTGAGATTTTAGAAAAGTAAATTGAAATACAGAGCCAAATTTAGAATTACAGTTATTGCAAAATTTTTTCTAAACATTAGTTTTAGCATTATAAATTAATTGTTTCAATTTCGCTTTATTAAAATTGTATTTAATTCTGGCTTCTTCAATCATATCCAAGAGAGCAAATTTTTTAATTAGGGATTTAACTCTTATAGACAAAGCAGACACAAATTTTCTAAATTTAGCAAGATCTTTATTCCACCAGGCAAAGCCAAAGTGCCGAGAGTTTTTCTTTTCGCTAATAAATTTAAGTGAACAATCTTGAACAATATAAATAAACAAGTTATAGAAATTTTCGAGGGAGGAGATATCATTAATATTATTGAGACGGGAAAATAGAGAAGTAAGGTGAAATTTAAAATTAAAGATGAATTTGTTAATACTATAAGAGGTTTTAAGATGAAAAGAGTTATCCAAAGGGGAGTCAAATGAAATCGAAATTTTTATAAATTTATGATAACTAAAAGATTCTTTGTTTAGAACGTTCCAGCTCTGGATATGATCAAATAAGTAAAAACTGATAAGAGACAGATCTGGATTACGCTTGCCACTATGAGATACAAAGTAAACCCAGCATCAGGGTTATTATAGATAATAAGATTGTTATTGAAGGGCGGATAAAATCATTAATGCCCAGGCTCGAATACAAGGATATAGTGGAAAAGCTATTGGTCTCTTTGTAAATTTTTAATTCTTTCTAATGCAGCCAGGTAAATATAACACATTTTTCTGTTTATTGCTGAATGGTTCGTTTTTAGTTTATTATCATTATTTTGGGAGTTCTGGTCTCCACAGTTAATGCAAGATACGTTATTTGAAGTACTAGATCTAGTTTCATGTCGACCAGCACACTTGCCACAGTAGTCATAGTCGCAAGTACATGAGTTGGAAATATGCCCGTACTCTTGACATCGGTAGCATATTCTAAATGATATATATTTTTTGATTTGATAACCATTAAAATGAATATAAATTCGTTTTAGTTTGATGAGTTTTGATGCCAAACGGTGTGGGACAAGTAAGGCCCAGTTTTTAGGATATTGATATCCGTAGAGAGAAAGGAATTGCAATTGTAGCAAATGAGATCTTTAACGTCATCTTCTTGGAGAGATGGAGGTAGATTAAAAATGATGATGGCTTGTTTTCTTGATGTTTGTTCCTCTATAGTGAAATTTTTAGAAAGATTAGTATTTTTTAAGGTTTCAATAACTTCTTTAGGGTTTGGTTATTGTAGGTGATCTTCAGTAGGCCATGTGAGATATTTCTGACAGATTTTACGTTAACATCTTTATAACAAGGCACACTGGAAAGATCCTCACGCGATGTTGCAGATTTCTTGGTTTTACTCTGGGGTTGGTTTTTTTCTCGGTACTTTTAAGTAAGATAGAAGAATATGAAGATTTAACAGTATGCATTGGAGATAATGTAGAGAGAGAGTTTTAGGAAGGGTCTCGAGAACGGCTAGTCCTAGTGTAATGGGACTGGTCTTATTCTTTTCTTGGTTAAAAATTACGTATAAAACAAGCATTTAATGGATATATTTGAGCATACGTAGTTCTTTATTTTAGATTTTGGCGATTTTTGCGGGCCAGGTAGGTTATTTTTTTACATAAAAAGGCAGGTTATTTTTTCCGAATCATACCAAAATCTAATCAGCACCAGGGTAACCCACAAGTAACTTTTTACCGAAATTTGTGAAATTCAATCTAGTAGTTTTTTAGCTAGAGTGGATAAAGGCAATTTTTGAGGGCCATTGCGCAAAAAAAGCGGGCTCTTTTATCCCGAATCGTACTAAAAACTAATCAGCATCAGGGTTACACCCAAGTGATTTACCTACCAAATTTTATGAAATTCGGTCCATTAGTTTTTGAGTTAGAAAGGATACATACATTGCACAGACAGACAGACACACACATAGACGTCACACTAAAAATAGTTTTTCGTATTCTAGAGGTCGCGAAACGTGTAGATCCGTCGAAAACAGGAGTTGCGATTTTCGGCATGATTCCAATACTTTCCCTATACATTACCATGTATTGCAGGGAAAGTAAAAATATGGCCAGGAATAATTTAAAAAATCGATATAACTTTTCGTTGTGCATTTCGTATTGGCAAAAATGTTTCTATATCAATTTTAAATTTTCATTTTATTTTATTCAGGGCGCGAAGGATCATGGGTCAATTTTTTTATCATTTGTAAGCTTGGACTGTTATTCGTTAAGTCCTAAATGCACAATTATAATTTATTGCTCCACAGAACATGGAATTGCTAAAAATATATAAAATAAAATATTTTTATTTATGTGGATCATAAACAAAAGGCGATAATATTTTAATGACGTCTTTTATATAAAAATATTTTCTTTTAACCGATCATGCAGCACTTCATTACTCAGATTCATCTCAAGAATGTTGCACGATGGCCAGCTAGTTGAAATAAGCGGGAGTAATTAGTCGGACTAATTAGTCGGAGTAATTAACTCGGACTTAATTAGTAAAAACTTTAAGGGTGAACGTCAGTAAATCTTCTGCCCTATCCGCGCTTTGTTAACTTTCGCGGCACACGTTTTTCGACGAAATTCTGCTCAAACAGTTGCAAAATATTTTCTGAAAGATAAAATACAATGCTTAGATTATATATTAAAACTAAATTTAATACCCAATAAAACATAGAATATATTATTTATTATAATCCAAAATATTTTTGGTGCTGCCATCTGTTGTCGTAATTTAATTCATATCGATTATTTTTATTCTTTAATGAACATTTTAAAATATCAATTCCTTCTAATACAGTATTAAATACAACAACAGATCATATATAATAATGACACAATCACGGAAAGGTAATTTCTCATTTTATAAATTTGATAAGGGGATCTGAAGGTACATCACTGAGGACTGCAGTTTTGTCTTCAAGTTCTTTTGTCTTCAAGTCCTGGTTCAATTACGTCTCCGTGATTGTGGCATTATTATAATATATGATCTGTTGTTGTATTTAATAGCGTATTAGAAGGAATAGACATTTAAAAATGTTCATTAAAAAATAAAAATAGTCGGTATGAATTAAATTTCGACAACAGATGGCAGCACCAAAAATATTTTTAATAAAAATAAAAAATATATTCTATGTTTTATTGGGTATTAAATTTAGTTTTAATATAATCTAAGCATTGCATTTTATCTATCAGAAAATATTTCGCAACTGTTTGAGCAGAATTTCGGCGAAAAATGTGTGCCGCGAAAGTTAACAAAGCGCGGATAGGGCAGAAGATTCACTGACGCTCACCCTTAATAACACGGTCAAGCACAAATGGGTAAAAATACAACTTGTACCTATTTCGAGGAGTCTTTGGATCACGTCTTTTGTTTATGATGATACATGTTTTCGCATATGTGGTCATTGGTGTATGCAGGATTTTTTCCGGAGGGGGGGGGGGGGGAGAGGATGCTAAAATCTATTGCATTAAAAATTTGGAGATAACTATCAAACTTTCGTTTTAAGAGTTTCGAAATTAAAAAATAGATATCCTATTTACAGATAACTGTATTATTCTGTAATCCCCCCCCCCCCCTCATATTTTAAATCTAACCCGTTCATTTAACAACCTTAAAAATTGTCATGAAAATGTAGATTTAGAAGTCCAATAATAATAAACTGATAAAAATTCGAAACATTTAAACTTCGGATATGTGTGTGTGTGTGTGTGTGGGGGGGGGAGGGTGTAAAAATCCGTTTAAAAATAAAACATATTAAAATAAATCTAATATAGTAAGGTATTAAAGAACAAGGATATGAAAACATAGAGAAGAATGCCAATTTTCTTTTTGAATTCCTTGGGGGGGGGGGGATGCAAAAACATTAAATTTTCATTATTCCTTATTTTTGGAAGATGTAATGAACGAAAAATTCTGAGACAGCTTTTAGGAATCCCAACCCAAATATGAAAAATAACAGGTACGCTTCAGGTCGATTAGAAAAAAAATGACGATTAAGAAATGAAGGAAGTAAGACAATGTAAGGATTTAAAAATAAAATAAAAAATAAAAAATATCGAATCGAGAGGAGTATCAAAAAATAAGATATCGAGACTAAGAGAAAGCAAATTTTTTTTTCATATTCTCAATCACTAGAGGAAAATGGGGAAAAAAGAAAAAATTGGTTTTCTCTTTATTCTGGAAAATAATGGACGAAAAGAAATCGGAAAATATATGTGGAGACAAACAGAAACCGTAACCCAAATAGTGGAAATATACAAGGGTCACACTGAAATTTTTGAGACTGGGGTAGACGATATGCGGTAGAACAAAATTATTGATTGGATATTTAAATTTGAACTCTTTTATGTCCTCAGACGATAATTTGTGGCAACAATTGCAATTTAGCTATCGTAGAATGAATTTTGAAAGAAAAGAAAATGGAGTTGAAGCGAAAACATTATCGAGGTATGATTTTCTATGATTTTAAAATGGAGCTAAATCAAGAAGAATGTCTTCAACGTCTACAATTAGCATATGGAAATGATGTTTCATCTCGTGCTGTACTCAGATGGTTTGCAGAGTTTAGAAGAGGTCAAAATTCTCTACTGGGTGTAAAACACGCAGAAAGACCTTTGCCAGTTGTAGTTCCAGAAAATGTGTTGGCCATTCGAAAAATGTTTATCTATGATAATCGCTGTACCTACCAAATGATACAGAAGGAACTTAACATTGGTTCCGCAGCTTTGCATAAAATTAATCATGAAGAACTGCATATGAAAAAATTATTTTGTCGTTGGGTGCCCCATAATTTAACAGAACACCAAAAAGCGGAGCGTGTCAGAATCAGTGAAGAAACCATAAAATTACTTAATGATGGTGGACACCGCATTATTCTAAAAATCGTAACTGGTGATGAAACTTACATATCGTTATTTTGCGTTCCAACATGTCAAGAAAGTAAAGTATGGGTCTTTGAAGATGACCCCAAACCAACAATGGTGAAAAGACAACGAGCAATGAAAAAAGTAATGTATACTGCGTTCTTCAGAAGTACAGGTCTGATGAAAGCTATAAAGCTAGAGGGGCAGAAGACAGTTACAGCTAACTGGTACACCACTAAGTGTCTCCAAGAAATTGTCCAGGAATTGAATGTTAGGGGACTCATGCTTCAGCATGACAATGCATCTTCGCATTCAGTAAGAATGACATTCGAATTTCTTGAATAAAAAAACATCAAAGTGATAGAACATTCACCCTATTCTATTGACCTTGCTATGTGTGACTTTTGGCTATTTTTTAATATAAAAGAAAATTATGTGGGCGTCGTTTTCATTCCGAAGATGAGATTGATGAGGCTATAAAAGTATATTTTTCATCGATTCCAAGAAATGGATAGCTTGAAGCATTTAATCTTTGGAAAATTCGCCTACAAAAGTGCATTGATGTTGGGGGGAGTATTTTGAACACTCCTAAGAGTTGGTAAGTTTAACTTGTACCACTTAGCCGTATCTCAAAAATTTCAGTGTGACCCTCGTATCAGGGACACTTCAGGTTAATTACAAAAAGGGAGAGTAACAAAATGAGGAGGAAATAAGGAAATAAAGAACAAAAATATTCGAATGGGGTATAAAAAATTCAGCCACATCGAGACTGAGAGAAAATTATGACATTTATTTTTTGAAAAGGGAGAGAAAGACCAAATTTCCCCTCACGCGCAAAAAATAGATGAAACAATAGGAAAAATAATAAACAAACATACCTGAAAATATTTAAGAGGTATCCAAATCCAAATACAGGAACAATACAATGGACGTTTACGGCTGATTAGAAAGCGAGGTGGTGAAATATGTAAGGGGATAGGAATATACGAATTCAAATATAAAAAAAAATGCGATTCTTTTTATTATTTCAGTCATTGAAATTGAACAAACGCAACTAAAACAAGACTAAAACTGTTCCTAAAATTTGACGTCTCGACAAATAAAACTTGATGAAAATAATTTGCCTAATCATTCCCTACGTGCTGAAAGCCTATAGCTAAATGATTACGAACTAATTCCCTATGAGCTAAATGATTACGAACATGGTGAACGGAACTAAACACTTTTATTTCAGACACCTATATATCTGCGGGATATATACGTATATACCTATATACGTGTTTTTCGGTATATTTGTTCAAGTAGAATGAGTTTTAGCATTTTACTTACAGGTAAGAAAATAGATACTTGTATAATTTGAGACGTTTAGCTGTAAACTGACCTAATTCTAAATCTGGAAATAAGGATATCATACGTGGTAAACCTGTATACACAGAGTTTTTTTTACACAGATAAAGAAAATAATTTTTTAAAACTTTTTCTAGTACTCTAAGCATTCTATATCTACTATATCAGTTTGGCATAAAGCGTTTTGTGTTCTTTTTCGGGTCCAAAGTCTACATTTTTCGTAACGTTCAGATTTCAGATGGAGATACCCTAATCATAGATGCTATTTACATCAAACAAGTGTTTTTTTAAAAACTGTTTCTAAACATTGCCGGTTCGACAAATAGAACCTGCGGAATATAATTTGCCTAAACTTTCCTTACGTAATGACATAAATTTAATGGGCTAAACGATTAAAAATATGGTGAACGGACAAAAGACTTTTGTTTCAGATGTATACCAGCTGGATGGATTTTAAATGATAGCAAAAAAAGTTTGACAACTGAATAAAGTATGAGATGTTATAAGTGGAATCTTTACTTTTTTAGCCACATAGTACAATATATCATTCGCTAATAAACTGGAGAATATTGAATATTTTTTAGCAAAGACTACAAGTATTGGAAATTGTATTGATTACATCATCTTGACATACAGGAAAAGTTTTATAAATGTCATAACGAATTCGGACATCATAGTGTACATGATCAGTGGCAATAATAAGGAATTGGCAGAGATGAGCTTTTATATAATCGGAATCGTGAAAATAAATTTTCACAGAGTAATTCGGATAAATCGATATTAAAATTAGCATATATTACAAATAATTTCAAGTAAAAATAATTCCATTCAATGCATTTCAAAACTCAAGTATATAAATAAATCAGGCAAGTTCATAAAGTTAACTCCAGTGGTGAAGCACTAAATTTTCAAAAAATCATATACGGTAATTCTGGGATAGTTGCTTCGTATCCGTTGTTCTGAAACTTACCGGAAGATGGTAATGCAGTAAACACTAATGGTGTGACATTTAGTGTTTCAAATGTATTTGATAAAAATATTATGTTCCTATGCCTTTTTTCGCATGAAATTGATTAGATTCTGTCCCATCATCAATACAATAAATATGTAAATTTCAGTGTTCTTCCGGGGGGGGGGGGTTCTGTAGGGTTTGGAAATGCTTTCAGACCCCTAATTCTGTCAACCCCCCTGTGGATAATTTGAAATTCTTGTTCTGTTAGGTTTTGTCCCGTAGTTAATATTACATGTATGCAAAGTTTTAATCGTCCAAGTCACAGCGGGGATGCTAGAGTATCTAGAAAAATACTTTAGAATCCCATATTACGTCCTACCTCTAATGGTGAAATAAAAAATCCAGTTCCTTTACGCTCTATTCCATAGTATATTGTATAAATATTCAGAGATTCAGTTTTATAGATCATCGGGAGGTGGGTGGAACGGGTGATTCTGGAGGGTGTAGGAAGATTTTTGCAAACCTCTTACTTTCTTCGTTCCGTTTCGTGTTCGATACTACACTGTCTTCCAAAAGTTAACCAAGCGATACAAATTCTCAAATAGCGGACTCATCCGTGGATTTTATTGGGTGAAACTTACTGTTGTCGTCGATAGGGATACGTAAATATCAAATGATGTATCCAATCCAGCTCTTCGAACGATATCAAAATTAGGCATGGGGTGAAAACAACTCGTTTGCGCCTTAGAGTTTCAATGGTCAAAGACCATGTTTTGAAAAATGTTAGGGGTGATTTTGGATTAGATTAGCTTTGTTATGACACAAAAAATTCGTTAGCCATCTGCCTTGCCGTGCAGAAAACACCGGTTCTCGTTAGATCACCGAAGTTAAGCAGTATCGGACGCGGTTGGTGCTTGGGTGGGTGACCACTTGGGAACACCGCGTGCTATTGGCCCATTTCGGACGCGGTAGCCCGGTGGTTTGCGCGCTGGATTTGCATGCTGCCACAACTGCCGCCGTGTTCATGCGGAGTACGATCATGTTAAACAGGTGGGTTCGTAGGTCTTTCCGAGAGCTTGGTGGTAGGGGAGGGAGGGTACGCTCCCTGTGGATGCCTCCCCCACTGGGTTCCGGTCTAAATTGGGTGGCACTCCCCGGCCGTCCAAACGGTTACCTTACGCCTTTCTGGTGGGTCGGACGGTCTGGATCTCAACAACAACAAAGAATTCGTTGAGGAGATTCTCAACGCTGCCGTACTGTTGAGAGGTTAAATGCCGGACAGTCCATTAAGAAAGTCGTCAATTTCTTTTTTGTGAACCATTCTGCCATTTCTCGACTATGGAAGCAAATCAAAATAAGTATGACAATTGCCCGGAGTGGACATGAATTTTTGTAGTTAATACCTTAAAAGGGCCTACATTGGAAATTTCTGCTTATTAAAGTTAGTTGCTACTATTTATTTCGCAGCTTTCTAGATCGATTTCTGACGCGTCTTAAAACAACTATTAAACAAAATAGTTTTTAATATAGCACATACTTTTAAAATATTATCGGTACTAAGTACAGAAAGTCAATTATTCATTTTTAACATTCCTTAATCTAATACTTTGGAGGTATAGAATAATGTTATCTGTTTCGGGTTTAATTAAGGTGCTCAACAAAATTTTTCAGCTAAACGAAACTGCCGCCGCGAAAAAAATTTACTTATCACCTGTCGGGTTATAAATAAAATAAAATGAAACTTTAACTTGAAATGTGCCCATCAGTGCCAATTTGAAATCTTCACTGAAAGGTTATTTCAATTTCTGTATTTTTCTTGCTCATCTTAGTACCTGTAGAAAGAGTGATTTGGAACGAAACTATCTTCTTGAAAACTTACACATCTCATTCATATCCGGCCGTCCAAATAGATACTCAAGTCCTCAGGACAAGTCGGACGGTCTGGGTCTTCAACATCTCATTCATATTTCTTGCAAATAAACACTATTTCAATGCTCTAATAAGATAACTCGGAATATCAAATATGGGCGTGGATACATGTGGGCGTGGCCATATAAACAATTTACACATGTCCTGGCGATTCGCAATTTAATATTCTAGGTAATTTCTAAATAATGATTAAAAATAATTAAATGAGAATGATTAAAAAATCAAATGTGTCCAATACATGACTTCGTAGAATAAAAATCTAATAATTTTGTTTTGATTCTTCTACAGCGGATAATAGTTTCTTTTAGAGCTTAATCGCAAACTACTTAGACTAGTAATTTTTGTGGTCTTTTGAAGCAACCTATATATTGCACATCACAGCAAAATAACAATTGAACGTAATTGTCAAGATTTTCATCTTATTTAATTTTTATAGCCTATAAGAATCCTCCTATAAGTTATAGAAGGCATGTCCGGTGTAACACTTGCGTGGGGCTCTATGCAAAAGTAAAGTACAAGACCTTCCTGGACAATTATTAGAGGGGGTTACACATACACATATATATCTTAGAAATAGGAATATGTCTGTCTATCTGTCTGCGCTACTGTAAACTCTAAAAAAAAATGTCAATATATTTATTCTCTGTATAAAAATCAGAACAAAACACTAAATTTTTACTTTCCCTATATGCATAGTATAATGTACAGGAAAAGTATTGTGACGGGGTCTAAAATGCGAATTTGAGTTTTCGAAGGAAGAGCACGTTTTAAGCATCCCTGAACTCGAATCGGTCGTTTTTGAGATGATGTCTCTGCGTGTGTGTGTGTGTGTGTCCGTGAGTCTGCGGAGCCGATATCACACAAACAAATTTAGCGTTTCGAACGAAATTTGATACAAAAATTGCAATCAGTGCATACTGGAAGCCTATTGATATTAAACGCAATCGAATGACCCTAAAATTTTTCAATGAAATTTAAAAAGTATCATCAAAAATTTTAAAAATATTACGGAAATAATCATTTCGTATGTAATTTTTCATTAGAAAACGATTGGCACAAATTTTAGAACGCTAGAATGAGCCCTTCTCGAGATATTGCACTTTTTCATATAAATTTATGAAAACACCCCACATAAAATTAATAAAAGTATTAACTATTATGAAATATTTTCACTTTTCACGTGTAATATTATGCGATAAATTTTTAAGCACCATTCTCGTGGATTTAGTTCGTTCCATTCACGAGAGAAGGTGTTTTGTGCAATAGTTTTACATTTTAACGCCTATCTATTCGTCAACAGTCATTTATATATGAGACATGCTCTGTTCTCCGTTTGTTTGAAAAGCTTGGGGATAAATTTGATGAATTCATTTAGCAAAATATCGCCAATTAGACGGTATTTCGCCACAGATTGACGATAATTTTGTTAATATTGCAAAAATGACACTTTGTGAACAAAAAGGACGTCAAATTGATGAATTAATTATAAAATATTTTAATATATTGACTATATTGCTTATTGCGGATGTTGTCGATATTAATAATTGCCGAAATATAAGTTATTTGGGAACTTCGAAATAGTTTTACATGTAGTCATCCTGAAAAGCTCCAAATGTACAATTCAACATTAAAAACAATGTGCTGTAGATCTTATACATCATTTTTTCACTGTGAAAAAAGTAAATTTATTGCATTATATAGGACAAGTCATGTTCTGCTCACATCAGATTTTTTATTCTACATGCTCATGTGTTAGACACATTTGACTCTTTAATAAAAATTTCAAATTGAAAAAACTTCCTAACAGTTCTCAAAATAACACAAACACACAGCTTGGTGACCAGATTTTATCTCCAATCTTTAAGAACACATAGTCGGTTTTATTTTATGACTGTCGTGTTTTTATTTTTTGCTCTTGTTTCGGAGATTAAGGTTCCTCTAGCGTCGTTCATTCGCTGCTATCGGACTTAACCCAATTATTCTGACTCTAATAAAAATGCCACAGTGGATATTTACTTAATTCGTCTGCGTTTATTGCACATCGCAGGGAAGAAGACAGAGCGTATTTATTTATGAACGAATTGCGAAGAAAAAGGGTTGCATTTTGTTAGAAATAGAGCGATTTTCTGTGTTCTGAATCTTCTGCGCTAAGTAAAACTTAGTAAATGTGTATGTAGTTGTACATTACGGGTTGTTGCACAATTTTTATAGAGTAACTGCTTATTTTGCTGTGCACTTCATGTTGTTTTTGTGCATGTTTTTGTACATTATATATTGTTGTTGTGCATGTTTTTGTACATTATATATTGTTGTTGTGCATGTTTTTGTACATTACATGTTGTTGTAATGCATATTGTTGTACATAACTGTATGACAAGATTTTGTTGTATTTGTTGCTTTTATTTATAAATGTACTATTTATATAACTTTATGCAAAGTAGATTTTTTTTGCATGAAAATTTTTATTTCGTTTTCCATATTATGTCAGAACAGAAGACAGATAATCTATATCCTATCGCAGAGTGAGACTGACTAACTAAGTGATAAATTTACAGCGTAAACTGCTGAAGATAGAAATTTGAAACTTTGCATACACGTGGAACTTGGACAGTAGTCCACAACTGGGGATTCAAGGAATTGTTCACTTGCGCTTAAAAGTATTAAATTTTTCATGATGAATGGATATGTTTTTAAGGTTATTTTAATATATTGGGCCACTTCAAATTTTACTAATGAGCCCTTAATTTCAGAAATGGAACCCAATATTTAAGATTTCTCTTATTATATTCTCTTAGTTTCTTTTTAGAAATGTATTATCAGATGCTGAATACTCATACGAAGTTAAAGTTAACATTTTGCAATCACAAGTCCATAAAAAACTGACATGGATAGATCATCTCGTATTTCATCTCTAAATGTCTGGATAGATCATCTCTAAATGTCTATTCTAACATGAATAGATCATCTCTAGTAGATAATCTTTAAATGTCTATCCTGACATGGATAGATAATCCCTATTAGATCACCTCTAAATGTCTTTCCTGACGTAGATCATGTCTAGTAGATCGTTTCTAAATGTACATTCTGACATGTATAGATCATCTCCAGTAGTCATTTCTAATAGTCTATCATGACATGGATAGATCATCTCTAGTAGATCATCTTTTGATGTCTATCTAACATGCATAAATCATATCTAAATGTCTATCCTGACATGGGTATATAATTTTTAGTAGAACATCTCTAGATGTCTATCCTGACATGGATAAATGTCTAGAGATATGTATTTCCTGAACAATGCGGCGATGCTTACTGGAAATGGGTACCGGTAGGAGAAAAATTCTGTCAACATCTCCCTTTATTTAACCACACAGAAAACATCTGATAGATTTATTTCGAATAATATATAATTCAAATAAAAGTTGCTTGGTCGTAAATTACTTGGACCAATGAATTCTTTGAAAATCAATGCTCGACCTTAAAAAAACAAAAATTGGAATTAATTTCATAAATTGTGCGGTCATTAAAAAAAAATAATATCTGACTTTGAAAACTTTGTGGATCGTGAAATGTTTTACGAATCATCTGTTAGAGCCAACGGCTCTACCGAGCTGAAAACACCGGTTTTCGTTAGATCACAGCATCAAAGTTCGTTAGATCACAGGTCAAACAGCATCGGGCGCGGTTAGTACTTAGGTATGTGACCACCGGGGAATTCCGCGTGCTGTTGGCACATTTCGGGCGCGGTAGTCCGGTGGTTTGCGCGCTGGATTTGCACGCTGCCACAACTGTCGCCGTGTTCATGCGAAGTACGATCACGTTAAACATGTGGGTCCATAAGTCCTTCCGAGAGGTTGGTGGTAGGGGAAGGAGGGTACGGTCCCTGTGCATGCCTCCCCCACTGGGTTCCGGTCTAAATTAGGTGGCACTTCCTGGCCGTTAGAACTGTTACCTTACACCTTACTGGTAGGTCGGACGGTCTGGATCTCAACAACAACGAATCCTCTGTTAGTAACCACTATCATCACAAATCATTTAAAGATTGTTTCTAATTCGTATTTGATTGGTTAAATACGAATTAAAAAAATTGTTCACTGTCACAGGTTGTAGATGCAGCAATCCAGACAATGACATAATCAATAATGTGGTCCCTCATGCTCAATTTTCACGGAAATGAATTAGAATGCGCTTGACACTCTCAATGACATAAAATTGCGAAAATGTCTGGAATTTCTGACAAAACCCTAGAATCTAATAGAATAAAATGAGCACTTCAAATAGAGAGTAAATATTTAAAATTTCTAACACAAAATCCTTTGAAAGTCACGACTTTGATGTCAGCCTAATCGGTTTTCGTTAAAGTATGCCGATAACCTTTTGCCTTGGTATGGAAATTTGATTCTCATTTTAGAATCGGTTATATCGATTATCATTAATCGGTATCGAAACTGTTGTTCCTTTCAAACGATGACTCATGCAAGAGAGCTTGTTGATTTTCAAAGGTTCTTTAGATATTAAACTATTCTGCAGGACAAAGCGTTGTTCGATTCAGTTGGAAAAATCTGGAATAAAATTTGTTTTCTACAGTAAATAAGCTTTGTTTTAGAAAAATACTGTTTCTGATAATGTGAATCTGCATTATTTATTATCCACTAGTTATAGTTAAGTTCAATATCTACAATTTTTAAAGATAAACAGGATTTACAAAGGAAACTTTACAAAATACATCATTTGCCCTATATAGTACAATATGCAAACAGAAAGTATAGTGATGGTGATTCAAAATGCGGCTTTACAATTAGGATGGATCCGTAGGTTTCCAGTGTTTCTGAGTACGACTCAACCATTTTTTTAATGATATATTTGTCTGGTTTCTCTCTACGTTTGTAATAAATCCATAAACTTTTTACTAAGAATTAAAATAAAAAATTCTTTCGCTCCCCTGTCTCTCACCTTTTTTTAAAAAATACATAACAAAATAAAATTTCAAAGGAATAGCATCCCCCTTATCCAATCCTTCAAATTAGTCGTACGCTGAAGGCAGGCTCTGCAAAATTTCGACCATAGAAATAGCGATAAAATATTTATATGGGAACCATACCTTAAACTTTCAGGAGCTTTTTTACAACGTAATGCTTGTTGTTGTTGAGACCCAGACCGTCCGACCTACCAGAAAGGTGTAAGATAACCGTTTGGACGGCCGGGAAGTGCCACCCAATTTAGACCGGAACCCAGTGGGGGAGGCATCCACAGGGACCGTACCCTCCTTCCCCTACCACCAAACTCTCAGAAGGACTTACGGACCCACATGTTGAACGTGATCGTACTCCTCATGAACACGGTGGCAGTTGTGGCAGCGTGCAAATCCAGAGCGCAAACCACCTGGCTACCGCACCCGAAATGTGCCAACAGCACGCGGTGTTGCCAGGTGTCAACCACCCAAGTACTAACCGCGCCCGATGCTGCTTGACTTCGGTGATCTAATGAGAACCGGTGTTTTCAGCACGGTAGGGCCGTTGGCATCAACATAATGCTTGTAATAAGATTCTTTTTACAGAAAATGCTCGTACTTAAAAAAAAGTATATATATATATATATATATATATATATATATATATATATATATATATATATATATAACTAATAAAAAGTAAAAATGTAAATATATGTAAAGGGGGATGCCAGATAAATTGCATATAAATGGCTGAGAGGGATAGCGACCTTTCATTCCCGTTTAAAGTACTTTTATGTCTAGACAACGCCCACGGAAACCAATGCAATATAATGACAGGTAGGTCCCCGATATGTGCAAAATCGAAGGCACTAGAATGGAATAACGAGATGTAGAACGTAGAATGTCTATCTGACAACCTTGCAATTCGGAATGCACAAAACACATCCTTAAGTAAACATTCTAACGCATGCGTACATCGTTATACACTGATCGTTATATATGAATTTTCGTTTTGAATATATATATATATATATATATATATATATATATATATATATATACATATATATTTCTAGCAGCAGCACTTGATACAAATTATTCACTGGTGTACAAATACACAATACCAGAAATACAGGAGAAAAACTATTACAAGAAACAAGAAACATGAACAAGTAACTATAACAACAATAAAACAAATATAGGAAATACATGGACAGTAGACAAAAACACAAATCCAAAACAGTCTGACAGCTTCAAAGGTCTGCATCCTCTTCCTTGCGCGCCAATATCTTTTGCACACGTCACCAGAGAGTCCTGGGCAGTTCATTGGATGATCAGCGTCCACAGCTGCGTTAGCAGCACACACACTACACAGTTTGGGCTTAATATTGAATTAGTATAAATCTTAAGTTTAAGAAAATGCTTACAATTCTACCGGTATGCTGCTAATTTTATACAAGAATCAATTCCTAGAGAAAGTATTTGCGTAGGAGATAGAAATGAATACATACATAGAAGCGGTGACAGTTTTTAATAGTAAAATTAGTACCGCATCGATGCTATGCAGTGAACGGCATGGCAGCCATTACTTTACCTATACTAGACTGTCCTACTCTCTAGTTAAATTTGGTACCGGGTTAATTTTTAGATGGATATGACATGCTGATCCGCTATTGTAAAAGGAAATTAATTTCTGTTCAGAGGTTCGCTTTGCTACTCATAGTTAGAGCATACAGAGCAACATCAACGTTAGCTCTTTCTCAACTAATCGGAATCCATCCCATAGAGCTAACGCTAGAAAAAGAGGCCATACAGTCCCAAAGTTCTGCGAATGAACACAGATGTATTCAAAGCAGACAAAATGTTCATATCATTAGATTTTGAGAAAGAAGGGTTTACCTGGTTCAAACACCCATCAATTCCAGTAAGAAATTTAGAATTTAAAGAAGATACATCCATGCAAAATACAATGATGTACAGGGTGACTAAAAAAAGATGGGTCAAGCTTTACAAGATGGTTGTACACACCAAACCAAGCATTTTCCGTCATAGTGTACTGGGTCGGAAATGAAACGTAAAGGCGCCAGTACCAGTGGACACTTAAGGCGGTTTTCGGTCGTTTTCCACCCATGTTAAAGTATAGGCCATTTCTATTACAACAACCGCGAAAGAACGGCTGCACAAATACCTTTGGAATTTGTACGAGTGATAGAATGATATATGTAGTATCTTGTGTAGTCAGAAAATTCGTATAATATTAATTAATTAATTATCTATAAATAAAAAACTCAAACAAAATTATAAAGTTTTAGTTTTACAGCTTCTAACTAGAGGGCGCTATAGAGGCGTCACACAGCTATCGGGGTACTTTAATAGTCGTTTTCTTATTTCCTGCGCCAGATATTTTAAATTTTCTGACTACACAAGAAAATAGAGCTATAGCTTTATCATTTACATAAATTTTTCTAACATTTTGTGCAGTAATTAACCCGTTTATGTTGTAATACGATTTAGAGTGGCAGGCGAAATTTTGGACATTTTTGCAGCCAATGCTTATAACATTGGCGTAAAGCTAGTATCATGGCAACCCTATCTGTGAACGTGAATAAAAACATGTTTTTGCTTCATCAAAATGTAAGTAAGGGTAAGTATTATATTTAATACATTTCTAGTATTATTTCAATTTATGTCTGTGTCTGTATAAAGATTAAAATTTTAATTCTCCTGCATATTAGGTTCGGTTCACCGGTCAATTGACAATACAAAGTGAATTTTTTTTTCTGTATTTGACAATTTTAAAGAAACTAGCAAGCTAGAAAATTTTTAAGATTTGCACCTTATCAGTAAATGAATTAAAATTAAACTGATTGCAATACACTATTATTTTTTAAAAAGTAGGTAACATTGCATGAAAACATTGGAAAGTTGTGTTTTATGTAATGCCAATATTCTAAGTTATAAATAAGTGTAAGATGGTGGTGCATATTGACAATACAAAAGGGGTATTTTTTAATATATTTTATGCTATAAGCTAGAAATTTTCCCTTAAGATTTGCAAATGCCTTATTAGTAAATGCATTAAAATTAAACTTATGGTGTAGACAGCTTATGCTAGATGATAACAAATACGTAAAATACATTTATTTTTTTAACATTAGGTACTATTGTATGAAAACATTAAAGAGTTTGTAGGGTTAGCGTTTCCAAAATTGTGTTTTATAAAATACCTCTATTCTAAGTTATAAATAAGCTCAAGATAGTGGTGCACTTTTTTAATCATTTTTCGTAAGATTTTGAAAATATTTATGAATGAAAAATTAATTTACAGTTAGACTACATTGGTTAAATATTTTACAGTAAAACAACTAATTAAAGAATTCTAATTGAACAACAAGCTAACAAATTAAAAGAAAAACAAGGGCTATAATAAAAAATTGCACCTCTTTTATGTTCTGATTAATCAAGATGTGCAGGCTCCCAATACCATCTTTAAGGATTGAACCTTGTTGGTTAATATCCATAACAAACACCAATCAACAATACTTGCATCACTTTCATAAAATCTTGCTACTGCCCTTAAAAGAAATTTCAGTGCTTTGCATTTTAATGCATTTTTACATTAAGCCAAATAATGAAAAGTTTTGATGCTACATTGCGATGAGTATTTAACTTTCAGCATTAATCCTCATATCAAGTAATTATTTGACTTTATTTAAAAAATGACTATATATTCTTGAAATATAAATTAAACAAATATGGATTCCGGCAATAACAGAAGAAAAATTTGTTGAACAGAACCAGTAGGTATATTCAAAATTTTAACAAATAAAGTTAATGGTTGTATTGAGAGAACTGAATAGCTAACCTTTACGCTTATAAAATCTTACAAAAAATTACAAAAAAAAAATGTTCAATTGGTAGCTTCATTAAATATTCTAATTTAACATGTAGTAGTGGAAGGACATTTTTTGTACATTGTATTCAGTATATGTTTCTTTTGTTGCAAATTTTGCTAAACTACATATATAAAAAATTCATCAAAAAATTAATTATGCATAAAGGTGTAATAGTTTGTTATATTTTCAAATCAGTTTGTAAAAAATCCTAAATACAGTGGTAAAAAATTGAAATTTATCATGGTTGTGGGAAAACAAAATTTATAACATTCCAAACATTATTTAATCATGTAAATTGCATATAATGTTGGATTGTAAACACTATGGCATTATACTGTAATCATTGTTAACTAATATTTATGAACCATGAGAAAATAGTGGTATTTGTACAAATTTAGAATGAATTTTTTATTTGTCTTTTATTCTGAAAATTAGAAATTCTTCAGTGCTTTCTTTTCTTAAACAAGATACTTCCACACCATCTCTATCTGCATATAAACATTTGAGCAACATAGTCTTATAGACTTTTTTACCTCATATTCAATTAGCAATTTGTCTTATTCAATATAATATGCCATTTGACACTGAAGACTGCTTCCTCATAAGCTATATACCGATATTTGTCTTTTTATCTCCCTTGATACTAACTTTTTCACCTTTGGCACAAATAAATATATCTGATTCGATGTATTTTATAAATGATTCAAAATAATGGGTATCATTTATTTTAAGATGAGTCTAAACACCATGCTATCTCACAAAATTCAGAAAATGTATATTTCTTTGATATTATATACAATTAGAAATTTTTAAGTTGCATCATATTTACATCATAATTATTCGCCAACAAAGTCAATAGTCATGTCCACTTTTTCTCAGAATTCATCTAAAATCAAATTTATTTTTAAATTT
The DNA here is from genome assembly GCA_951213105.1 of Amaurobius ferox. Classification (NCBI taxonomy): domain Eukaryota; kingdom Metazoa; phylum Arthropoda; class Arachnida; order Araneae; family Amaurobiidae; genus Amaurobius; species Amaurobius ferox. Next base: position 34,962,724 of record OX578151.1, read on the forward strand.
GTTTTAAAATATATATTCTTAATTTAAAAATATAATCCGTTTTTAGGCTGTTCATGTATAATTAAAGTAGAATTTTTGGTATAATTTATAACTTTATATCCCTGGCTGCTTTTTTACCCATTTGCCAGTCTTTTCTTCAACTTTAACATTGAAAAATAATTTCAGTTAAAGCAGTTTATTTCACTAAACTCCTTGTTTCCTGTTTTTATGTATAAGGTAGAGAAATAATAGAGCTGTAATACATGAAACAGAAAAAGCTGTGATTGTAGTTAAACCTGTAACAGAACCCAAATAAAATGTCTTTAAAATCGCACCAAAAAAGTCATTTATATGTAATACAGGTACTAAACCCCTTGTACCCTATATTAACATACATGTTGGATATTCAAAATATGGTAACGAGCAGTATAACATCTAACAGAAATAGCAACGATTTGAGTTAAGACTTTATCAGCACCCAAATGAAATTGTGACATATATATATGTTTGTACATATATCTTGTCCCAAAGCAATTCACACATCAGGGTGTCCAGTCTACTGACTCTCTTTTGCGGTTCTGGAGGACATTCTGGGTAGATGCCTGAAGGCAGAGTATTGTATATCATCCTGGGGTGACCCTTGAAAGACCTTTTATCTATCAGAATGTTCCTAAGCAAGACTCATGTGAATAGGTCCTATGAAAATGAAGTTGTTCCGTTTGTGTTGATGATATTTCAGCTTAAGGAGGTGAAAACTTATTTGTCGGTAATGTTTTATCACTAATATAAATGCTTAAATTAATTATTTGCAATTAAAAGTGTTTAGCATAGGGGGTTGATATTAAAGTATGTTTAAATTAATTCTTATATTTATTCAACATTATTTTTAATTGCTTTAACATCTTGATCTTTGAACGTTATTTATTTTATCAGAATTTTATATAGTTTTGAAAACTTATTTTTGTAAAATATTTGTGTATTTGAAATTTGTATAAAACTTTCGGATGGATTTACTCATTGAAAACATCCCAACATATTAACCAGTAATTCAATAATATCTAAGGGTATAATATCTCTCCAACAAATTGAAATAATCAAACAAAATGTCGTACAATTATTTTATTGCCTAAACATAACAATCCTTTTGATTTTCACTTTTAGTAAGGTCAGACCAAGAGAAGGCTTTTTCAAATATTTATTCCTAAAACTGAAAATACATAAAATAATGTTACCAATGTATGTACAGAAATGGCTATTTAATATTGAATTTTTTTTAATTTATAAAGCAAATGACATCATTTACAGGATGTACCGTCGTCCAGATATTGAATATTTTTTATCTGTGTTAAAAATTTAAATATGATATTTATTATCAATTGGGTGGATACTTTAAGTACTTTTAACCCAAAATAAATGGAAAATGCATTTAGGATTTATCACAAACCACTTTTGAGATATTAGACATTTTACTTTCCTCACGAGTGTAATATCTTTCAAGATCATTAAACAATTTCCACATGATTAGGTACACTTATTTTAATCTGTGTCATGGTATACTCATTTTAATCAGTGTTAGGTATACTTATTTTAATCAGTGGCCATTTATTTTCAGTGAATTCGCATCATAAGGAAGTTCTAATTTTTTATTGTTTATGGATATCAAAATATATTCATTTGCTGGTAAAGTTTTATGTTAGATACATCAGATGTTTTAGTTATTAGATCTATGGATAATTTTATCGTTCTCTGAGAAGTAAATAAAATAATTAAAATTTACAGAAAAGTTGTAGATTCTTCCAAATTATCAAATAACTCATAATAAATATTTACAACAGATGTATTGTTGAACATACAATTAAAAATAGTTAAGGGAGATAGGTCTCAGATACCTGTCATACTACAAAATTAATCATATCAGAAGATCGTAGGATGCAAATAGGACATTTTCTTTCTCCAGTTGGATATTTATATACTACTAGAATAAATTACCTGCTATTACGTTGCCCAGGTCCTAAATAGGCTTCCAATACTTAAATAATACATTTACGAGATAAAACCTCTCAATTTCCATATCGCCTTCAAACTGCCTCAATTTCCAACTCATTTCCTCCTTTCGTTTTGCAACCGTGGAAAGCAGGAAAATATAATAAATAAATAAAAGAAACAAAATGGAATCCTTTCTCTAGGAGAGAAGACGTGGCTTAAACCACACTGTGAATTCCAAGGCTTTGATTTGACGATCATGCACTCAAACGTCTACTGGGGAGAAAAGTGGATATGCACTTCATTAAGGATACCTACAATTTTAATTTTTATGCTTTATTTGAAAATTCACAAAAATTAAAATAATGTAGTTATTAAAAGAAAAGTTTCGTTAGAATACGAAAATATACACACATAATTAAGTATCAAATAATCTAAAATATACACATTTCGATGTATTTAAAATATATAAATAAACATAAGGAATTGTCCTACTGGTTCGATTCAGTTCAAATATTATTGGAAAGAACGTTATTCATTCTTTCCGATGGTGTTAAAATAGAAACTCTGTGACAAAATTTTAGATCATTAAAGAACCGATTTGATATAAAATAACTAAAATACTTAAAATGAAAACTTCAATATAAAATAACTAAAAAACTAATATGAATAAAAGAAAATTCACAGAGTCGTATTTGTTCGGGTCCGAAGTAGCTATCGCATTCCTTCTTTGTCTGCAGGTTAGATTTTCTGCTACAGAATACACACCTTCTTATATTAAGTAAAATTAACTGTTTGGTATCTCTATGGTGTGCTGAAATAGAGATCAGCTGATATAGAAGATCCAAACTGCTATTGCCTATTTTAAAAAAATCTGATGTGGGCAGCACATGGCTTTCCTTATATAATTCAATGAATTTACTACCTTTACTGTAAATTAAAAAAAAAAAAGGTTATTCTTATAGTAGATACTTATATTTTTTCCGAGATATTGAATTTTCGCCAAATAGTCGTTATTTCATTGATTTAGCGTCATTTTATCCATTTGGCGAGTTTTTCATTAATTTAGCAACATTGAAGATAATTGCCAAGTTGGCGACCTCGCCAAGCGTTGTGGATGGAGAAATAGGTTATTTTTATAGCAGATAAATGATTATTGGCGTTCAAATACAAAAATATTGCTCAAAGTATCGTTTCTCATAAATGAAATAAGTTGGATCCATGAGAATGATGTCACCTAATTTAGCGCATGATATTACATATGAAAAGTGAACATGTTTCTCAACAGTTAATATTGTTTTAATTTATACGATTTTTTGATAAATGTATTTGAAAAATATGCAATATCTCGAGAATGGTTCATGCTAGCGTTTTAAAGTTTATGTCAATTGTTTACTAAGGAAAAATTACATAAGAAGTGTCTGCGTAACTTTATTAAATGTTTTGATTTTTTGATGAGTTTTTCAAAATTTCACACAAAAATTTAGGAAGGTTCTGAACATTCAATTGTGTTTAAAAACAATAGACTTCCAGTATTCAAGGATTGTAATTTTTTGTACCAAATTTCATTTGAATTGCTTCATTCGTTCTCTACAGACTCACTGACATACACATACATCAACTCAAAAATGTTCGGTTCATGATCAGGGATGCTTGAAACGTGCTCTCCCGTCGAAAACGCCAATTCAAATTTTAGATTCCGTCACAATACTTTCTTTATACATTATTCTATGTATATAAGGAAAGTAAATATCGTTTACCGCAAAAGCTAGAAACTTTGCATGAGATTTTGATACGAAAAATCGATTGATACACAAAATCAGAATATCATATCCTGCTTTTATTAAAAGAGTGGCAATAGGAATAAAAGTTGTCAAATAATGATATTGGAAGATATTTTGGATAGATAGGTATTTTTTTTTTTTTTACTTTATTGATGAATATACATTTATTTTTTTGTTTCTTAAGTGATTGTTATTACCACTGTGTTTTACTATTTTGTAACTAGAGAATGCAATTTTAAATTATTTAAAAATATTAAGCAAAAAGTATTTTATTACAGTTAACTTCGCCGAAAATACGTTGGATACAGGGTGGGGGAGGGTAATCTGCCATTAATTTACATGGAGCACACGGCTTTACCTGGTACCCTGTCCCACAATTTGATGTGGGGGACCTGTGTCTTATCCATTGGATATATATATACATAAGATTAACAATACAATAGTAAAAATCTGATGTGGGCAACAATTGACTTTCCCTGCAGACTTATATCAACGTTATCTTTATTTTAATTACATTTAATTCATTTTTAATTCAATTTTCATTCTCATTTGGTAACTGGACTTATTTTCAAAGATGACATACAGAAAATGCGAAAAAACTGAAATATCTATCGGCTAGTCCTAGTGTAATGGGGTTGGTCTTATTCTTTTCTTCGTTAAAAATTACATATTAAACAAACATTTAATGGATATATTTGAGCATACGTAGTTTTTTATTTTAGAGTTTGGCAATTTTTGCGGGCCATTTTGCAAAAAAAGGCAGGTTATTTTTTTCCGAATCGTACCAAAACTAATCAGCACCAGATTCACCCACAAGTGACTTACTTACCTACCAAATTTTATGAAATTTGGTTCATTAGTTTTTTAGTTAGTGGATACAAAATCTGCACAGACGTCACGCTAAAAAATTTTTCGTATTCTAGAGGTCTCAAAACGTGTAGATCCGTCGAAAACTCGAGTTGTGATTTTCGGCATAATTCCAATACTTTCCATGTATTGCAGGGAAAGTAAAACACTGTACATTAAAATTAGATAAATGTTTTGTATACACCTCTGGAAGATTTTACAATTTCATTACCTTCAATCATTGTTATTCATTCTTTTTTTTAATTAGAAAAACAATCTGTATGAATTAAAACTATGTATGTGTATCTTCATTGATTCCCTTGAATTTTTATCCAGTAAGTAATCAGTGGAATTCTTTTGTTTGTTTTTGGTACTATACTATGCCTCTTCTAGTTCTACTTCATATCATATACCTATTTATTTGATATTACACTATATGTACCACATTTGGAAGATGCTTCAAAATAATAAAACACATATCATTCATCCTTATCTTAGGAGCCTCTACATTCATGAGGAAAATAAAAGACCAACCTTTTTGTAAGGGAAAATCTGTAAATGAAGCTTCAAAGGCTAAATGTGTATTTGCTTAGAGTGTGGATAATATATCTCACCTTTGCAAATTCATTTTTGGCTGATTTGTTTCAACAATGAAGCAGCTGTAATCAAGAAGAGAACTGAAGTTAAGAATAAATACCGAAAAGGGTAAGATTTTTGGCTAAAAAATGTATTAACATTTTTATTCTTATTAATTTAATAATTTTTTTTATCCAGAAAACCTTTAAGAGTGCATTTTGGGCTGTGTATTGGTTTATTAAAGAAGAAAATGTAAGCAGCACAAGAATATTTATATCTGTAAATGAAGTTTTAGAGACTAAATGTGTATTTGCTTAGAGTGTGGATAATATATCTCACCTTTGCAAATGCATTTTTGGTTGATTTGTTTCAACAATGAAGCAGCTGTAATCAAGAAGAGAACTGCAGTTAAGAATACCAGAAAATGTAAGCTTTTGTCCAAAACATATATTAAAAATGTTTTATTATTCTAATAATTTTTTAATACAGAAAACCGAATGTATTTTGGACTGCTTAGATTCAACAGAGAAGAAGAAAATATAAGCAGCACAAGAATATTTATAAGCAAATTTAAGGGTATAACAAGTTATGAAATGTAACTTGAAGATATATGAAGCAGAACAATAGAATGTATATTCATATTTAATTGTAGCAAATTCTTTACAATCTTCTGCTATTCTATTCACTCTGCTTTATATCTCTTGGATTTTCTTTGTTTTATTCATTATTTATTTTTGGATTGGCACAACTATTGTCCCAGGTTACATAAATATCATTCTGTTTACAAAAATTTCTCTACCATTGTAGTGATTGCTGTCTAATTTATCTTGATAAAGAAGATTCTTTCTTGTCTTTGAAACCAGTAGATACATTTAATCAACTGTTGATGCTGCAACTAACAAATTTTTTTATGTATAAATTAATTAGTTTATGTTGATAAATGCTTGTTGTCATATTTTCTCAATGTGCAAATTTTAAAATAAGTAGTTTTTTTAAATATATCAGCATTTTTATTTACTTAAATAACAGATTTAAATTTTAATAATAAAATATATGAAATAAGTTTGCAGCAATATAATAAATAAAACAATTTGATGTATAGTTTTAATGTTGAGTTAAATGAACTATAAATCATAATTTAAGATCATTTTATTTATCATTAATATTGACACAAGAAATATTTTTATATATTTTTTTAACTTCTGCCTAATAAAATGGGGGGAATGTTCCTGGGCCAAATTTGGCTCAAGGTCTTCCATTTCCCAATCATTAGTATATAACAGCTGTGTTATGCATGGATGTAACATTAAAATTATATTCAGATTCAAATTCTTAGAATATATTGCTTTGTATTACATTTTTAGGTATGTCATGTGTTTAGTTATATCAATATTTTGTGCCTGCTATTATTTTAGTGTATATAAAAAGCGATATATTAAATTTATACTATTTACTAGCAGTATACCCGTTCTTCGCACTGAATATATAATAAAGAAATTAAAACTTCAATTTTGTGCAAATTCCTATAATATTTTAAATGACATTGTTATTCTAAACATTTTATTAAAATATTTAACGTAATTCTCCTAAAAATAAGTATAAGAATCTCTGTTCTCGCTATACGAAATTATCTTCATAGGCAGATATAAAGAAAAATCCCCGTTTGTAAAACAAATTTACAAAAACTATTATTTAATTCCCACACAATGACAAAGGCTTTAAGGGAAATTGAACTTTTGCAAATTATTGAATTTTCATTAATTTAGTATCATTTTATCAATTCGGCCGCATTTTTAGTAATTTAACGGCATTTTAAAAAGTCGCCAAATTTTTCGGAAAGTGGGACAGTTCGACTAATAGACAAACGCTACCGAAATATCATTACAATACTAACTTCTTTCAAAACGCAATTAATTTCGTTGATTTGGCGTCATTTTTTCAATTTGACAACAGTTTTATCGATTTGGAGATATTTGAGCAATTTGACCACATTTCAAAAAAATCGCCAAAATGTTAAATAAATAACATAATTTAAAAGCTAATTTCAGCATGGTATTATTGTTCACATATATATAATATTTATAGATAAATAAATTGAATATTAATTAATTTTTTTAGTTAAAGTGGATACAGACATACACAGATGTCACGCTAAAAGTTTGTTTTTTTCGTGTTCTAGAGGTCCCGAAACGTGTAGATCCGTCGACTTGCGATTTTTGACATGATTCCAATACTTTCCTTATACATGATCATGTATTACAAGGAAAGTAATAATAATGGATTTTCCCGAAACTTTATCCGGCTTTGTTATCGAAAAATCTAGAAGAAGATAGAAGTTTTTTAAATTCGAGCGAAAACTTCGAATTTTATTTGAAATTTATACATTTTTTTAACATGGCAGCATATGATAAAATTTGATATAATCATGCATAAAAGGGCTTATTCATGGTTCATTAACCAAGAGACTTAATAGATTCAATCATTGTAAAAAAAAGGCGCGATACAATTTTGTGTGCGTGATGTCATTAGCCACCCTCTGGGGGAAAAGTTTCCCCCCCGGGTGTACATTGTCAAATATGGTATCAATTGAAAATAAATATCAAGCCCTTTAAAGAAGGGTAGGTAACACGGTATAACTGTAATCATTTGGACCAACAATACAGATTTTTCAAAATTTTTCTTGAAAAAAATTCGTATGCTGTTTAAAAATTGAATTTTCGTATAAAAAAGTCGAGTGAAGCCACTCTCTAGTTAATTTAAAGTAGAAAACGATGTACAAAATGATGACTATGTTAAAATGTGGGTCAAAAATAGTTATTTTATATGTTATTTTTAATTTAGAAGCACAAGATATAATTTAAAGAACGATAACATTCGCCGTTCGAACGGTGCTTCATGTTTTTGATCTAAAATATGACAAAAAATCATAAAATAAATATTCTTTTTTTACTGTTATCGAATGAGTCATTCATTGAGTTCAATCATTGTTTACTATTTATCATATATTTATCTAGATATTAAAAATGCTACTCGTCCAAATATAAATAAGATAACCATGGTCCATTAGAAGGAAATAAAACATAACAAAAACGTTGTGTTGATTTTTATTCAAATTGTCATTTTCATTTTAAAAATTTTAAAATATCACCAATTTTGGCGACAATATAACATCTTCGTGTATTTCTTTTTTTGATTTATTATGTTTTAAGTGCCAAATCCCACAGTCTTTTCTCTGCAACTTGGAAAAACTTGATTAAGCTAGCACTTGAATTTGAAACTCTCTTAATACATCATTAATCAGAGGTCAAATAATTTTCCTATCGTTCTATAATATACAGTGATGAGAATCTACAAATCAATCGTTTTCACGAATTGGTATACGATACACGGCCGTTTTTATGCCAACATTATTAACCTATTTTGGGTCACATTTTATTTTTGCATTTAACATGTCCTGTGTACATGCAATATCGCAAACAGAATTTTCGACATCCCATTCAGCAAATGCCATAGAAAAAAGTTTCAATTTTAGATATGTTTTTAATTACTTGTGGCGCCTAAGTAGGCTACTCCCCCTCCCTCTTGCTCTGGAACACAATAATATAGTCCTTTATGTTGCTTTTTCATAATAAAATTTAGTTGAGTATTCGTAATAAGTCTTATTTTTGTGTCAGATATGTTTCAATATAATCCAGCAATTTAGATTTAGGGGTAAATCCTTAACCATTTCAGAAAAATTTATTTTCCTTAGAAATTGGTGGGAAAAATATGTCTAATGTCAGACGAATAGTCATGTATTACTTTAATTGTATGTCATTCTAAGAATTTCAAATATCCCCTTGTTGATAATTTGTTTTAAAGAATTTAAAAATACAAAAGTTTTAATTCAAAATTTTTGACGATATATTTTCTCCACAATCAACTATGACAGTTGCAGTTAATTATTTACAATATTTTGATCGAATTATGTACTTTTAATAGTTTTCGAACTATGTTTTACTTAAAAGCAAATCTAGCCTTTTCCCCCCTTTTAAGCAGAAAACGTTTTGGGACTTTTTTTTTTTTTAATATTTTAAGGGTAATATTATTTTTTTTATTTTAGGTCATTTTCTACCATTTTTTAAAATAAATTAAATTGATCAATTCTAATTGTTTACAACAGTACATAGTTCTAAGACAACATCCGAAAATTCTGAAGTTTAAAAAATTGGGTGAGAGATGTTGATAAGTTGAAGTGAGTCCATTGCAGACAGAAAATACAACATGAAAATGTCATCAAAACCAAAGCAAGAGTCGCCAAGATAGAAAAAACGATTTTAAAAAGGACCCTCCGGCCCCCTTTCACAGCCAACTTTTTAAAAATATTTATAAATCCCCCCCCCCCCCCCCAGCAAGACCGTACATCAAAAAGTATTTGTTTTACGGCCATTTCACCATTCTGATTTAAGTAGAATTAAAATCTTAATTGCTAACTTTAGAAGTAATTATCATAGAAACGTGATTTTTTCAGGGAATGCTTATAATACTGCTACAATCTTATAATTCAAAATTCCCAGCTTTGTCTGCAAAACTCGGGAGTTTAAATTTCTGAATTTTGAATCCTACTATCCAAGCTCCCAAGAGAGGGTCTCTTCCCTTATTACAAACTCCTCATAGATATTCACACCCCCACCCGCACCACATTCACTCGCTGGCTTTTGTACATCTGTGACCTTGACAGCTCCTTTCATACATATACGAGAACACTTTGTAGGAAGCGAGGCGGACAATCGTAGTTCAAAATCGCTCAGAGGCAAGAGTCCCCTCAGCACAACCCAGAATTTGAGACATAAAACGTCCGTTACCAGAGGCAATCGTGAAAGAAAAGACATACCGTTATTATACATATTATGATAGTAACGAACCGCCAACAAAAGTGTTTATATAAATTGCCAGATTATGCAAGGAAAAGGATTGGACAGGATATTTAATTATAAAATTGACACAGCAGAATAGAAAAAAAAAAAAAAAAACCGTGATGCGGACAGCATATGACTTTCCTTACATACTCAAATACATTTGCTTCTTATTTCTTTAATAATCTATTAAATTGAGTTTAATGGTACAAAATAACACACATAATTATTTTAAATGACATTGATATTGCACTTTTAATCCAACTTTCGTTTTCATTTGGTAACTAGACGTATTTTCAAAGACGAAAATACTCAAATATCTCGAGAACGGCTAGTCCTAGAGTAATGTGGTTGGTCTTATTTTTTTAACATAAAAAATTACGTATATAAAATAAGCATTTAATTGATATATTTCAACATACTTAGTCTTTTATTATAGATTTTGTCGAATTTTTACATGCTATTTTTTTTTCAAAGAAAAAAAGGGGGGGGGGGGGCAGGTTCTTTTATCCCAAATTGTGATAAATCTAATTGGCATCAGAATCATCCACAAGTGTAAAATTTGGTGAATTAGTTTTTGGGTTAGAGTGATTATATACATTGCACCAACAGACACATACGCAGACGCCATGCTAAAATTAATTTTTTGTGTTTTGGAGATCCCTGTAGATCGGTTGAAAAACTCGAGTTGCGATTTTCCACGATTCCAAAACATTCCCTATACATTACCATGTATTGCAGGGAAAATAATATAAAAATAACATATTTATTTGTCTAAAAATTCAGACAATGACACGATGAATATAAATAAATAGCGATTCAAGACACAAAATATTACGTGGATTATTACAATTAGTTAAAAGAAAGGTTTTATCGAAAACCGGGATGAAGTTATCATTAATAACAATTTGGAATAAAGCAGTGGAAAGTTTGTTTTTATATGTTAAGTTATAGTTAGTAGGGGGGGGGGGGATCTTACAGGTGACGGTAGGATGTGAAATTCAGCCACTGTCTCTGTGGGCACGATATATCGAACAAATTGAGAGATTCAAACAGTGACTTCACCAGGAATCCACTGGAGTTCAGAGAAATGAGAAACAAAATGCTTTGTTACCCCCCACCCTCTTTACACACACACAAAATTTCTAGCGACGCTACTGGATTCATGTGAATTTTGATATAACTATAAACCTTAATTATCGATTGTAAGAGGGCTATTGATTGCATACTAAAGGAAGGCCATCCACAAGGATTATATCCCAGTAGGAATAACATGAGTAACAAGAAAAGTTATTTTTATTTTAAAACATAAATAGAATTAAGCAGTTTTACAATTGTAATGTCACATTAAGCAAGAAAGATCAATCATGCATAAAGCATTGATTATGAAACACTTTCCAACTTCAATGCAATTTTATTTAAACATCTCTAAATTGCGATACATTCCTCGGTAATATTTTCAAAATTATCGCAATGCTACATTAATTTATTATATTTGGAAACTTAAAACTTCATCGAAAAAAATTAACTTCATTCAAATGGCGGCATTGAAATATCAATTGCCTGGTTTAAACATCTCTAAATTCCGATACATTCCTCTGTAATATTTTTAAAATTATCATAGCACTACAATAACTTATTATATTTAAAAACTTCATCGAAAACAAATGAAATTTATTAAAATGACGTCATCGAAATATAACACACCTGGCTCTATCTATAAAAGCAGCATTTCATTCACAAACTTTTTCCATTCATTTCATTCATCATAATACTATAATAATTTATTTTATTTAAAAACTTAAGACCATGGAGGTACAAGTAATTAAACTATGCTTGAAACTCATAGAAAAAATCGTCTGCTTCTCTGTGTAAAAACAATGAATTTTCATTCATATCAGCTATATTGTAGACTCCATAAGCTAAATAATTTTGCGTTAAAGAAATGCAGCAATTCTTATACAACTCATTCTACATCTTTTGGTATTTACATTCTCCATAAGTGAGAATTAGGCTTCGTTGTAGAAATAATCAAAATTTGATGATCATTTAAACTCAAATATATTGTAATTGCGTTGTTTCAGTATGTAAATGCACAGAATTTAAGCAAAAATAAAGCGGTTTTAGGACGGATACAACACTAAACATGAATTAAAAAAAAGAATAAAAATCACGATTTTGACATAAGATGGATGCCATATTTTATTTTGAAGTGGGTCACGTGATCTCTTCATATAATTGTCACGTGATCTCTTCATATAATTGTCACGTGATCTCTTCATATAAAAGGTGTAATTATTATTTTAATTTTTATTTAAAATCTACTGAATATATTTTACTGAAAATTTTTTATATAATTTATGAGATAATTTAAATATTTCCTAAAACTTTCGAAGCAATTTGTGAATTTTAAATCCGCTTAAAAAATGTTTGAAAAATTAGGTCCCATAGGGTTCAATGTATTTCATTTTTTCAACCCGGGTTCAATCCAAAACTAATTGGGTGATATTATACATTTATATTCCCATAGGTCCCACAGACCGTCTGAACAACATACTAAAATTTCATTTTGATAAAGTCATTTTTACAGCAGTTATCGTGCGAACGGACAGACAGACAGACAGAAGGAACAAAGTCATAAACACTTTTCAACTAATGTTATAAAGTGTTAATAAGGAAGAATTTCAAAATGTACATTATATAACAAAATTATACAACAATAATAATAATGGGAATAAATAATATACTATAATTTATGACATAAAAGTCCTATAAAGTTCTTCAGAACAATATTGCCATATTCTCTAAATACATAATAATACAAGAAAGATCAATCATGCATAAGCATTGATTATGAAACACTTTCCAACTGAAATGCAATTTTATTTAAAAATCTCCAAAATGTGATACATTCAGTGGTGATATCTTTTACATTATCACAGTACTACAGTAATTTATTACACTTAAATATTTAAAACTTCATCGAAATATAAATCGTCTGATTCTCTATGCAAAATCAATGAATATTTCATTCATATAACTTGTATTCCAGAGCTAAATAATTTTGCGCGAAAAAAATTCATCAATTCTTATATAACTCACCTTACAATGGCTTGAGATATTTGCATTCTGCATAAGTTAAAATTAGGCTTCGTTGTAGAAATAATAAAGGTTTAGGGATCATTTAAAATCACAACTATTGTAATTGCTTAGGCACGGAACTTATATACACAGATAATACACAGATAATATATGTGTGTGTGTATGTATTCAAAGTATTCGAATCGTGCCGAAGATCGAAACTCGAATTTTCGAAGGTTCTACGCGTTTTGGGACTTCTAGAACACGAAAAAACTATTTTTAGGGAGACGTCTGTGTGTGTAAGGGTGTATCTGTGTGTATTTCTTTGTGTCTGTGAGGATATTGCATTCACTCTAACTGAAAAACTAATGTACCGAATATCATAAAATTTGGTAGGTAAGTTTTTTGTGGGAAACCCTGATGCTCATTTGATTTTAGTACGATTCGTAATAAAAGAATCTGCCTTCTTTGCGAAATGGCCGGCAAAAATTGCCTTTATCCACTCTAGCTAAAAACTAATGTACCAAATTTAACAAAATTTGGTATATAAATCACTTGTAGGTTATTGTGGTATGATTCGGGAAAAAGGAACGGCCCGCAAAGATCGTTAAATCTAAAAATAAAAGACTACGTGTGCTCAATTATATCAATTAAATGCTTATTTATACGTGATTTTTGACAACAAAAAGAATAAGACTAACCCCATTACTCTAGGACTAGCCGTTCTTGAGATATTTTAGTTTTTTCGCGTTTTCGCTACGCCACCTTTGACAATAAGTCCAGCTATCAAATGAGAAACAAATTTAAGTTTAACGTGCAAATTCAATGTCATTTAAAATACTTATGGATGTTATTTTGTACAGATAAACTCAAATGATTATTGAAGAAATAAAGGGAACGTGAATATGAGTCTGCAGGGAAAGTAATGTGCTACCTACATAAGAATTTTTAACAATCTTACAACAATGATTCATAGAAGTGAACGGGGATTATTTGCAGGCCATTTCGAAAAAAATGTAGGATCTATATTTGAGGATCCACAAATTTTTGTAGAATAAAATGTTCTAATAATTTAAGTTGTGTACCAAATTTCAACTCTCTAGGACGTAGGAAAGTATATTAAAAATGCCAACAAATAAGTATAACATGAAGATTTATATAAAATTTAAAAAAAAATTGAGTTGATCCTCATTCAAATCTGCATTATGTACATTTGAGAAAGTTGAGTTTCCATTTAAGGATATCAATATGCATTATGAAAGTATGAAAAGTTATAGGTAGGGCCAAACACATCGAAAAGAACGGGATCAAATTCAAACCCCTTCTGAAAAATGGCTTGAAAATTTGATCTGGATTGAAACATCACCATCTTAATATTTAGTTGAGATGTTGATGCATCAACCTGGATTTAAATATTTGATCTTCTTTGCAGAAAGAGATTGAACGTGTTATACAAAAATATGAAAAAGTTGAGTAGAGCCTTATACCCTGTATAATTTTTTAATTCTGATATTGATTACATTACAAGTAGACCCAATAAATTTGAATTATAAAGATATGAGGAAGTTGTAAATGGATTATGACGGTATGCCAATGGAATATAAATATAGAAAAATTAATTTTATAAAGTAATAATTTAGCAGGGTGTTTTTATACAGCTTATAGAAATGTGGTCAAAAGAAATTATTTCCAATTGTAAGGTATGAATGTGAAAAATGTTAAACAATAATGCCTGTTTTTGTAGCAAGAACTTCTGCTGCTGTTATTTTGTAGTCCTCATTTTGCATTAAAATATGAATACCAGATAATAGGTGAAAATTTTGGAATTCGATATTTTGCCGAGAAAACACGTTTTATGGACATCTATGACGGAAAGATAAGTTTTATGGACATCTGAATACATTTCGAACACTTTTGAAAAATTGCCCATCTGCGTGTATGCACACGATAATTTAAGAACGAATGCGCGTACAGCTATGACATTTTATGTGTAGATACATTGTGTAAAAAAAACGAAGTTGAAAAAAAAATTGTAATTTAGATGATTAAAATTCGAATTATTAGAAATTTAAGAATTTTATAACATTTATTCTTATGGAGAAAATTATAATTTCCAGAAAAATGGTGGTGGTACGGCCAATGGATAGTTTGACCATAAGGATATAAATGCTAATAAAATACAAATTAGTCAAATTTCTACTATTTTTCTGCATCACTGAGCTAGTACCAACTTTAAAAAGAAACTCTGAAAAAGTTTAAAAAAATTCAGCGAAATGATTTATTTTTCAGTTTAAAGTGTATGCTTTTTTTATGAGCTTTCGTTTGCAAATTTCTATTTTTTTTTTTTTTTAAATCTGAAAAAAAAATTATTTGCTGATAATAGCAACAAGTTATTTAGGTGAAGTGATGCATTTGGCTAATTTGCGTTGTGTTATAACTGTTTCCAACTTAAAATATATATATATATATATATAATAATAGTAGTTTGAAAATCCAATGAACGAAAAGTAAGAAGATGCAACACGATAAACCTAACTTTTTAAAACACCCACAGAATAAAATATAAAATAGCAAATCATATATATATATATATATATTTACTTTCTAAGATCAAATTATATGGGTCGAAATATATATATTATAACATATTATCAAAATATATGGGTTCTTTTTTTTTCATTCATTCTGATATTGATTATGAAAAAAAGTGAATTACCCCAACTTCAAAAATTTATTGGCGCCATATCTCTTTGAATGTTGACCAGGTGCGAAACTACATAAGACATGTAACATCTTCAATGTAGGTGGTTTGAATAATGTTTGCAAAATCAATGTCGTAAGGAATAAAAACTATTGAAGACTATTATATATATAACATGATTCGTGCGCATCAGGTGCATGCATAATTCTTACTTTCCCTACATTACAGTATAATGTATATAAGGAAAGTATTGTGACGAAGTCGAATATTCGAATTCGAGTTTTCGACAGAAAAGCACACGTTTTAAGCATTCCTGAAATCGAAGCGAACGTTTTTGAGGGAAGGTCTGTTTGTCTGTAAGTATGTTAGTGTGAGTTTGTCTGTAAGTATGTTAGTGTGTTCATCGGTGAATAATGAAAGCCTATTGATGTTAAACGCAATCGAATGTTTGGAACACTCGGGGTCTGATAAACGCACGGGCCTACGGGGCCGCGTCCTGTGTCCCCAAATTTTAGGGGCCTCTAAATATTGTATGTGTTAAACCATTTTATTCAGAAATAATTATTTATTTAATTATTTAAATAATATAAGCTGATAATGTTAGTTTTTATTTTAAATTTTGAAAATATGTGTTAATAATTTTAAATATTATACATATTTTAAAGTTTTACTTTTAAATAAAAAGTTCTACATTTACAAAAGTGCCTTCGGGTTAGTGATCCTAAACTTCCAAATTTGCTTTATGATTTTTTTTTCTTTGCATGCATTTGGTATGCCGTGAGTGTAAGGGGGCCCCCAATTAACACCGAACCTCACATTGGCTTAATCAGGCCTTGGGAACATTCCCTTAATTTTCAAATGAAGTTTTGAAAACTTCTTTAAAAATTGGGATCTTTAATAATCATAAATAAATAATCATTTCGACCGTAATTTTTCATTAGAAAACGAATGACAGAAACTTTAGAACTCTAGCATGAACCGTTTTCGAGATGGTGCCTGTTTTTCAAAAACATTTATAAAAAAAATTACTTAAACTTAAAAATGCAGAAGTATTATCAAATATATAAAATTCTCGTCTCGTAGAGAGCTATGGAGAAAGTTCTTCAACCATTCTAACAGGAAGACCCACCCCTGCATTTCTCAGAATTGTTCAAAGAAGACACGGATGATTAGTTCACATTCTTTGTCAAGGTCACAGATGTCCACCGTTTACGCCGAGGAGGGCATTCCGCCTCTGGCATTTACTTTTGGGGAGAATAAGAGGCAAAAGGGATCGCACTCGTACTCACATGTGTGTATGAGGTTATGCAAAAAGGAGTTGACTCAACTTTCTCCTACATTCATACAGTAGATTAGTTCATAATTTGCATGCCTATTGAGAAGGGGGTGGGAACAAGGTGATTGTGATTCTTCTATATATATATATATATATATATATATATATATAAACAATAATTATGGAAGTGAAAAAATAATTTTTTGCGCAAAATATTTTTCTTTCTATCTCCAGGTAAAAAAAAAAACAATGTGGTACTGTAACAAATCTGATTTACAAAGGGACAAAGATGTTCCATTTCTAATGTTTTGCTCATTCATGAAAAAATTAATATTTATATTTATTATTTTCCGGTTTCGTCTACTGTATTTTTTATAACTTGAACATTTTGCACTTTAAATTTTCTCTAAAATACACAAACTACTTTAAAATTAAGCTCAGTGTGAAGAGAAATTGAAATAAGGCCTAAGCAAAATAAGGCTCGCGAGCCCGGATTATCTATCTCTCCATAACCTTAATAATTTGTATCAAAAACCTATAGAAAACTAGCATGGACCGTTTTAAAGATATTGCACGAGTTAAGAATACATTTTTCATAATTAGCACTTTGAATATTGTTACATAAATTATTTCATACGTAATTTTTAATTAGAAAATGATTTTAATTTAGAACAGCATCAATCGTTCTCGAGATATTGCATGTTTCTCAAATTAATTTTAAAAAAAAATCATACGAAATTAAAAATGTAGTAAGTATTGTGAAATATGTTAAATTTCCATATGCAATATTATGCAACATCATTCTCGTGAATCTAAATCATTCTACTCGCAAGAGATGATACTTTTTGTAATAGTTTCGTATTTTGACTCTTAAGAATTCGGTAATAGTCAATTATTTCATACAATTGATATTAATTAAAGGTTAACTGCATATATATGGATCAGAATTTTGTACCTGAGCATGAATAAGCCATGTGTTTGAAATCATAAGTTGCAAAGAGAGCCCAATTTCAATTTATATGTTGTTAATTCAATGGCAAAATCATAGTTTTGTGGATCTTGTTCGATTAATTTGTTATGAAATAAATAAAGTTACTGCGTCACGTAGGGAAATTTAAAATCATGTGCTACTCACATTATACTTTTTACATAATGTATATCCACACTTAAATTTTTATAATACACACATACGGACATATTTTTAAAAAATATTCAAAATGTAAACGTGTCTGTCCGTCAAATCACGATTTCCAAAGTTTTCTACATGTAGAAAGTATTGTTTCCGCGAAAATTATCAAATTCTATAATTTGAGGAAGAGCGACCACCTGAACGACGATATTTTGACGATGCTCACGCTCACTACTATGTTTGAAGACATTTACTATAGATCAATTGTTCAGATAAATTTATTTGAAAAACGTTCTTGAGAACAAACAGTTCGAACTAGCGTTCTGAAATATGTGCCATTCGTTTTATAAGAAAAATTGCGCATAAAATGACTATTTATTTAACATTATTAGATGCATAGATTTTTTTTTTTTTTTTATGAATTTTTCTGGGAACTGCTGAACGTTTGATCGCGTTTAAAATCAATACAGGGTTCCAGTATTCACAGATCACACAAATTTACGTTCGAAATACTCCATTCGGTCGTGAGATATCGCTCCCATAGACTCACGGACACACACTAGCAAACATACAGACATTACCTTAAAAACGTTCAATTCGAGTTCAGGGATGCTTGAAACGTGATCTTCCGTCGAAAATTGAAATTCAAATTTTTGATTCCGTCACAATACTTCCCCCTATAAGAGAGGTTGGGGTACAATGGACAACTTATGTACATTTTGATGTTTTCTTTTAAACGATGAGGAAAATGACCACTTCGAATGAGTATCGTATTATCTACATATTCAGGTTTATGCTATTAAATTTTGCTGCAGAATATTTTAAATGATAAGTGACAAAGTGGACTACTGTACCCGGTCGCATATATGCAATAGCAACCAGCCAAAAAAAATTTTATGTGTCACTATTTTGTAAACCATTATGGAGACAGACATATTCAGTTTGCCATGCAGGTAGGTGGCTTAAAATGTCTTCAAGAAATTAAGCTTACTTTGCAACAGTGGAGTTTCTACTTACAGTATCAGCTTACACCACTAATGTCCCATGAAAACAAATGACTATTTGTCGAATGTTTAAAATTAAAGTACAAAACTATTACAAATTGTGTCTCTACCCATTGTAATACACAATTTGTAATAGTGTTTTACGAGAGATTACAAATAGTGTCTTCTCTTGTGAATGGAACGCGCTAGATCCACGAGAATTTTATGAGTCAATTCGTCGCGCAATATTTCATATGGAAAGTCAATCTGTTTAACGATTTTCATTATTATTTCAATTTTATGTAACTCTTTTTATAAATGTGTAATACCGCGAGATCGGTTTTTACCAGAGTTATAAAATGAATGCCATGCGTTTTCTAATGATAAATTACATAAGAATAGTTATTTATTTAATATTATTAGATATCCTGTTATTGCGTTATTCACTATTTGTAATAATCGTACCAAATTTCATTTAAATAGCTAGTTTCAACTCGTATGTGAACTATCGCTCGCCCATGAAAGGATTATACATCACTTCAAAAACGAGCTCAGGGGTATTTAAAACATGTAAATCAACCGAAAACTCGAATTCGAAATCATCACAATATTATGCATTAATTATATTATAGTATATACTCCATTAATTATATTATAGTATATACTTTATATATATATATATATATATATATATATATATATATATATTTTTTTTTACGTAATCTGTTTTCAAAACTATGCAGTATTAGATGAATGAGAATAATGCGTAATAAGCAAAATAACATTTCATCTGAAAACACTAAACAGCAATTTGCAAAAAAAAAAAAAGAACATGAAAAGAAAGGAAACATTGTTATGACATACGTAAATGACGTAACGATGCAACGCAATGCCATGAACATTTAATAAATAAAACTGTTCTGCGAGATGAACTGTGTGCCGAGTTTTAGCTCCTTACATGATCTGGTAGCTGAGAACGAGACTGTCAAAGATGTTGAACAAAGAAAAATGGGGAATATACGAGGTCATCAAAATATATACTAATAATAAAAACTTTCAAATAAAGTTTATTTATAGAATATAGGACGTAAATTTACAAATTTTCGACTTAAAAAAGAAATTTCAGTTTTAATTTTCATGAAATCGAAGAAACTTGTATATAAACTAGAAAATGTACACGACTTTGAGCGGAATTTAAGATGCAAAACTTTGATTAAAATTACACCATGACTCTTCTAAATGCGCTTAATTACAATAGCATCTTTGCAGTAGCTCTCGACCACGCAGAAAATGTACCCGACGTTGCTCGGGATGTAAAGCAGGAATTAATTAAATTCATTTATCTAATTTTTCCAAAGACGTAGTCGATCGCTGCGCGAGCTCACGTGCGACTGCACTCGGCCCGATTTTTAAAAAAAAGAAATCTTTATTAGGCGTTTTTTCTCAGGAGTCTAGGTACCTCTATATCTAATATCATTGCCGTACGGAGTTCCGCTACAGGCATCTTTTTTATGATATGGACAGGGGAAATAATATGGAATAATGGAATATTAGTAAATATATATAAAAAGTCAAGTGGAGACTCATTTGGAGAGACCTCTTATCGTATTCGGAAAAGCTTTATTACAGTGAATTACAAAATCTGATGTGAGCAGCACATGACTTTCCCTGCAGACTCAAATTCATTTCCTCTTTATTTCATTAATAATTCGTTAAATTGAGTTTAATTGCACTAAATAACACGCATAATTAATTGAAATGACACTAAATTTGCACTTTTAAATACGTTTTCTTTTTTATTTGGTAACTGGACTTATTCTCAAAACCGGCGTAGCAAAAATGTGAAAAAACTAAAACATCTCGAGAATGACTATAGTCGAGTAATGGGGTTGATCTTTATTCTTTTCATCGTCAAAAGTTACATGTAAAACAAGCATTTAATTGATATATTTGAGCATACGTAGTCTTTTATTTCAGATTTTGACAATTTTTGCGGGCCATTTTGAAATAAAAACCGGGTTCTTTTATTCCGAATCTTACCAAAAACTAATCAGCACCAGGGTCATACACAAGTGACTTATCTACCAAATTTTATGAAATTCGGTCCATTTGTTTTTGAGTTAGAGTGGATACATACATTACACAGACAGACACACACACACACACAGACGTCACGCTAAAAATAGTTTTTTCGTGTTCCAGAGATCCCAAAACGTGTAGATCCGTCGAAAACTTGAGTTGCGATTTTCGGCACGATTCCAATACGTTCCCTATACATTACCATGTATTGCAGGGAATGTAAAAACATATATCTGGAGTGTGAGTTCTCTCTCTCTCACTGGATTTTCTCATAAATAGAGTTTAGGTCTACTTCTATTTTGTTTTCTCACCAAATGGTTCATATGTGTTTCATCAAGAAAATAAATTTTTATGCTTTCTCTACACCTCATCTATTTCCCAATTTTCTGTAAATTACACCAAATGTTAAAAAAATCCCCTTTATGCAGACAGTGGATGGTAGCACAGCTGTAGCTAACGTTTTCGTGAGTTAAATATCACTGTCATTTTATTTGCTTTAAATATATTTTCGACATTTGTCATACACCTTTAACATTGGATTATTAATAAAAACATCCAAACATATTTTTTAAATCAACATATTTAAATGGCAAAGTTGTTAATTTAAAATAAAAATAAGCAGTTAAATATTTTTTGAATTAACAAAAAATCTGTATTTTTCTATCTTGCTTATAAAGACTTTGAGTATGAAATGATGTCATTTACTTATATCCTTTTCATCACATAAATCAAAAATAAAAAGTGAAAATATTTAGTCATATCAATTCATTTAAATAATTTTTACATTCTAATAACAGGCCGCCCATAGGTGGATGTGACAGATACCACTCGAGTGGCGGTCCCAGAACTCAATATTTTTGAGGCTGGAGAAAACATAAAAAATTTACTGAGGAGAAAAATCCAACATAGTTGGGGTGGGGACATGGTAAATGTTTGAAGTTGGCTCATAATTTCTATGAGCAGCCCTGCTAAAAATGTCTTGCACCTTTAACATTGATTAGCAGCACAAAAAGATTAGCAGCACATAAAAAATTGTAGAAAAGTATCAGCCGGTTTCAAAGGCAATAAAGAACCTTCTTTGTCATAATAAATGAGATAGAGCATTAGCATCAAATCAACAAACGTTATGCTGTGTTCTAATGAAGTTGTAGTTTTTAGATTCTTTTTGACAGCAGTGAAAAGAAATTTTTTTATATCTTTACAATATTGTTTAAGTTAAAAAAAAGATTATATTTTCCATTAACATTTTAAGTTTTGATATCTTAAAACTGATTTAAATCAGTAATTACTCCAATTCAGATTAAAAATAAGATTTCATTGACCAAAGGTAAATGTCTAGCATTACTGATATTTCACAGGATATAAATATCAATAGTAAGTGAAGAATGTATTATTTTATCAACTTCTAATGGTACTATATGCAAATGAAAATTAATATATTTTTTCATGTTCAGATTAGGTACTCACTTTCACATTTAAAGATTTAATACACATTCAATTTGTAATGTGTGAGGTTCAAAATGTGGATATGCAAAGCTATATATATATATATTACATTTTCAAACCTATTACAATCCTTCTCATTACATATTTATAACAATAAACTTTTCCCCGAGCATTCTATTATTCTTAACTGCTTTCGCTCTGTTTGAATCAAAAATTAACTCATCGCATATCATATCCTCATTACCATCCTCCCCAAACATGTTCTTTACCTAGTTACAAAAGCATGTATTAAAACTACACCTAGAAATTTTTAATTTCATCAAAATACTTTACCTTTATATAACCTTGCATTGAATGGAAACAAAGATATGAAAGTAAAATATATGTAATATTAATTACAATAATTTTATTTTAAAATAAATTTATATTCTTTAGATATAATTATATATATTTCTTTGTAAAAAGATACTACATTATACATAAATAAAATATAATGTAACACACCTTGCAATTTGTGCCTACTCCTGAAATAAGTAACAAAGCTAGAAGGAAGCTTAGGGGGCTATGCAATGTTGAATGCCCAAAGTTACATTATTACTATGTACAGTGATTTTTCACATGTACATGGTATTCTACATTGCATCTGAAATTATGGGTTCTATAGGGAGTACAGGGTATATTTTACATTGCATCCTACCAAAAGAATATTCATAGCTCCACTTATGGAGTGGGGTGCTTGCCTCATGTGCAAAACTACAGAAAGTTGATAATGATTTAAAACTATTTTGATATGTAAAAACAAATATGCATTGAAAATTGAATTATATACAACTAAACTTATTTAAAGCAGATACCGAATATGACTGAGCACATGCCAAAATTCTTTCATTGTATCCTTTCCCATAATGTATTTTCTTTGATCCTTAAAATAAATATAAATATGTTCACCACAAGAAGTGCCTCTTTCTTATTCTACACCCTGGAGCGATCACTCCATCTCACTCCATGACAGCATGCCACTTATGGGTACTCAATGATTTTGTTGAACTGAATGGGGTTATGACTTCTGCCCTACACTGCACTTGCTATGGTGTAATAGGTTGAACTCAGGCCTTCCAATAAGATATAATTTCTTACCAATGCTTACTTACAGAAACTGAATAATTAAACTATTTTAAGAATATTAAGAATGTATGTACATTAAACTGTATAACACAACAATTATTTATATTAAGAATGTAGTATACTACAAACTATATAATACTATACTATAAATATATATATTAAGAATATATTCCAACAATTAATGCATACAAAATTTTAACTTGAAAATTCTATTATTCAATCTGTATTTAATATGTATATATACCTATATTGAACAATAAAATATATGTAGTTTTATATAATAATAAAAAAAAAATTAGAATATGAATCTAAATGAATAAATTATGCAAACATGTCAGCAACAAATGCACAAGCTTATCATTTCTGCATCACATTTTGTAATAGTTCAGAATTATATTTTAAAAAATAACATAACATATTCCAGTGGTGAAGAGTGATAAAATAATTTGAAGAGACATAAAAATAGGGGACCAAAATTTACAAATAACGTTTTATGCTATATTTTTTAGCAAGGTTACAAATAAAATAAAATATGCAGTAAACTTTAGATAATCCAGCATATTTCAGATTTCAGCGGTACCGAATAACCAAATTTACAGAATTATCAGATGTTGAACTAAAATGCTATAAAAATTGGAAAAAATTAATGGAAAAGAAAATAATGGAAAATAAATGTGATTTTTTTTTATTAGAGTTACACATACTGAATTATACTGTACAGTTTGCGAAAAAATATTTAAATAGATTTTAACATTATAAGGTAAACTTCAATTAACATAAATCTGGATATAAAAGCATTCAATTTATTACAGTAAATATAACTCAATAAAGCCAAATGGACCCTAAACAGAGCAACCGACAGAATTTTTGAGTTCCTATACAACAAATGTATACCCCTATTTTCCAAGTTATTGGTCTTTCTTTGTAAACTGTTTATATAACATAGAACCTCTAAGCTAAGCATCATTTTGGCTCTACTTGTCGGCGGCTCTAAACCTGAATATAATGTAGGAGCTGAGATGGACACATTCCGAATAATTAGATGTCGAATAAACCAGAATTTATTTAATAACTCAATTACACTGAAAATAAATTATGACATTTTGCAATTTTACAGTGGAACCCTGGTTTTACATTTCTCTTTGGAGTAAATTAAAAAATGTTATAAGTGGGCAAAACACAATACATAGGAAACTCCATTATATTTAGAATATAAAATTCAAGGAAAACATGTAAGAAAATAAACAGATCACTATTTTATTTCAGAAACAATTATTACATAGGTTAGAGTGGCCTAATCTGAACAGGTTAGTTGTGGCATAATGTCCATTCAGATGAAAGGCATCAAACAATAGTTTCACTAGTATTTGATGCAGTTTAATTTAATAGCAAACATCTAATTTAACCTCACATATAAACAAATGAAAAAATCAAAACAAATAAAAAAGAAAGTAAAGGAAATAAAATAATAAAAAAACAAAATGCGTGGATAAAAAATGTTATAAGCGGTACTGTTATAAGGTAAACTTCAATTAACATAAATCTGGATATAAAAGCATTCAATTTATTAATCAAGCGGCAGTGTGTACTTTTAAACAGACAAGAATAGGAAGGGCTTATTCTTTCAACGGGAAAGAGATAGGTATGTGAATTTTATCTAAAAATTAAACTGCAAATTTACAATATCAGCCTAGAGTAGACCTAAAAATAGGAACTCTCAACTCACCATAGGTCAATTACACAATCCAATGTAGTGATTAAATGAAACAACTTTGGGCCACTACATCCCTCTTCTATTCTGTTTTAATCAGAAAACTGTCCCAAAAGTTTACTAACTGTTATCTCCAATTCGTATCCCTCATATCTATATATATAATAATATATTAAGTATATGTAACCACACTTATTGATTTTACAAAAAAATTGTGATACAGTGGCCACCAAACTAAAACTGTGAACTTGCTACTAAGTGAAAAGTTGAATTTTCAAGTTTAAGGGAGATTATCCTTAAAATTTATAGTTGAAGTGAAGCGTATTCCATGATTTTCCACTGGAAAACAGCATAATCCCCACCCCAGACCTTCATTACAACCAAGATATGTTAATCTGTTTTAGCCAAATTTGTTGAGATATCAAAGATATAGGGCTATAGTTTAAATTTTAAAGTACAAAAAATTAGGGTTATGCATACTAAGTAAGGAACATAGGTTCCTAATAGGTATACAGTGTCTGTCCATTATTACATTTTATATAAAAAATACTCCAAAACTGCAATAGAAAACAAAATAAAAACTTCATAATACAGCATACCAGGGCTGCAAAAAAGCTGGCTAAATTTAATAAAAGCCACGTGGGTGGTTTTTATTGGTTTTAACCAACTTTTTTTGGTCAAAATTGGGTTTTTTTGGGCCAAAATTGGCTTTTTTTTTTTAAAAAAAAAGCGTGAAGAATTTTAATTTTAAATTATACATTTTTATGTGTTCTTTAACTAATTTTAAAGGTATTTTATTGGGTTAGAATTTAATAAATAACTTTATTTCTCAATAATGAAAACATTAATATTGGAATACCTGCTAGTGCAAAAAAGCCAGCTAAATTTTAAAAAGGCATACCAACTGCTTTACTTAGTTTACATTGGCCGCGAACACATTTTTTTAAAAATGTTATTGCTTTAAATAATGAAATATTTTATTTTAGGACAACAGTTGCTTAGTGATATATTTTATTAGTTAACTAATTTCAAGGATTTTATTGATATGTAAGAGTCTTATTTTCACTTATAAATATTTAAAATCATGCATAAAGTCATAAAAAACACTATTTATCACTATTAAAAACAGTATTGGGAATAACATATGCATGAACTCTTTTGAATAGCATAAAGCTTTTAAAAAATTTATTTTAACAAGTTTTAATTTGGGAACAATTTTTAACCTTTTTTGATTGCTCTCTCTTGTTAGCAGTGTGTAAATAGTAGTGTGTAAAAAAAATGTTTTTCCTTTTTGATGTAAAATTCATTTTCTTCCTTTTTGATGTGTGGTGATTTGTCTGTTTAATTAATTATAGTCTTTAAAATGTGTAGTATACGTAATTTTTTTTTTTTTTTAATCAAATGGCCAGGCACTTGACTTTCATCATTCGCCTTTGTCAGCGGCCAGAACGTGAACCATTTAGCCAGCCTAGAACGTTGCCCCAGGTGCACCAGAGGGGGGCGGAACACACTGCACCCACAACACAAACATCCATGCCTTACGTGGAACTCGAACCCACAACGTGGCGGTCGAGCAATTGCTGTGGAAATGCTCGCCTTGACCACTCGACCACTGAGTCGGCAGTATATGTAATGTAGAGCTACACATTATGTAACAGAGGCTTTCAAAACACCATCTTGGTGTCTAATTTAATGCATTCTCCTCAATGTATATATATTTTTCCTTTTAGACATATTACCTTCATAGTATTTTTCTAGTGGTCGTAAAATCTTGTGTACTTGGTAATATTTAATAGAAGTTTATAAACATTTAGGAGTGCATCAAAGATAAAGCAATACAAATTTAATGTCAATTGGCTGTAAACCACCTTTTCTTAATAAAAGCCGGCTTTTTTTAAGTGGTTAAAACCAAAAAACAGCCGGCAGGCTTCTTTTGGTTTTAAGTGGTTAAAACCAAAAAACAGCCGGCAGACTTCTTTTGGCCTGGCTAAAATCCGGCAACTCTGCAGCATACATTAAATTTTTGCCAGTTGACTGCTAAAATGTAATGTATGCTGTATTTTGACAAAGTTCTTATTTTATTAGTATATTCTTATTACATTTACTGTTAAGACTCTGTTATTTTATTGAATAAAAAATGTATAACCAAATAAACAGCTGAATTTCAATCAGTAAAAACTCATGATATACATTGAGAGAATTTATGAGAAATAACCCTTTGAGTTAAGAAAAGTAGAGGCTATGCCTTCAGAGAATGATGATGGTCAAAGATTTTATTTTATATAGAATTTCCTTTTGTTCACTTATATTATCAATAGATAAAATATAATATACAAAGCTAACTATAAGAAGTAGCTTGAAAAATGCAGACATACAAGCAAACATATTTAAAATGCTGAATAAACGCAAACAACAAAAAATATTTGTCATTTTTATATGAACCTATTTATTCACTTTTGTTGTCTGACACAGTTTAGAATTGAGCATAAAAAATAAACAAAATATTAATACATAAAAAATACTAGTTAAGTATATACTAGAATTTATATACCTCATGAGCATTGAGAGTAAGAGCTAACAAAATTTACAAATAACTTAACAAACAATGCTTAAAAACATAAATCATAGCCACAGCAAATATTTAGTGTTGGAAGTTTTAAAATTCAATAAAATCAACTTGTCAGTTTTGCATCAAATCTCTACTAATATTCAATACTATTATAAGAATATGTAAAATGTTGTTATACAGCATTTTACTTTATTTATAGGGGCTTTAAGTTAATTTGCATGTAATATAAACATAAAATATTATCAATATAAAAAAAAAGATAAATCTTACTTTTTTTATTGCCCATTGCAAGGCAATTGCTTTAGTTATTTCATATTTCATGCTGTACCCTAACATTAATATACAATATAATTTGAAAAACACTTGAAAACATGTTGAAATAAAGCTAAGTATACTTCTCGGGAAAAAAAATTTGTCCATTGATCTGAATAATCCCCATAATATTAGGTTTTGTTTGGAATTAAATTGAAAGTGAAGAGTGCTACAGCAAATTAAACAATCGCCTTTTGGCATATCTTGCCAAACCTGCAATATTCAGTATCATCTGTTGATAAAAGGTGGTGACCTGGTGGTGGGTGTTTCTAAAGCCACCTTAACTTTGATGTGTACACGTCTTAACTGTGCCAGTTTTATTTAGCATTGTTCCAAAAGAAATCTTGTTAAAACATACCATTTTAGCTAAAATGTTAAAACTTATAAACACAACATTAATCTTAAGATTCTGGATAGCATGAGCATTTTAAGCAAAAGGCATTTAAATTGAGCAGCGCATGAAAGTCAAATACTTTTAATTTGCATATCTTATAATTAGTTAGAATTGGTCAATGGTAAAGAGAAGGGACTGGGGATAGAGACTTTGAGCTAAGAAGACAGCAAATTATGATTAATGTTAGAGATAACATGCATCTGGTAATTTTCTAAAGGAAATCCAAATTTCTATAGATTTTGGCATTAGGGTTTCTGGGATATAAATTAGTTTATGATTCTATTTATATTTGATAACTAGCACCTGCTATTCATGGTTGAAATGATATTACCATATTAGTATGATTTTATATTTAAGATTTTAGTGTGAGTTATAATGTTATTTATTTGAATTATAATAGAAAATTGTATAGTAATTGCAATTTATTTTTCAGATAAGCATTTAGATCTATTTCACCTTAATATGACAAAAATCAAGACTGGCACTTCGGATAAAGAAAATATGAAAATGCTAAAATAATTTTCGATTTTAGTAAAATTGTTAAATATTTTAATATGCCCGTTTAAATCCTGTGTGTACATATATGGGTTATTATGTATAGCGAGCAGGGAACATAGATCCCTAATACAGTAACTGTCGATCATTACATTTACTGCTATGATTCCGCTACTATATTGAATTTAAAATATATACAGTTGAATTTTCAATCAAACAGAAGAAATTTCAATGTTCGCTAACACTGGATTTATGGGGAATAAGAAAAGGGATAAATTTGTCAATATCATTTCAAGCCAATATAAACCTTCATTTCATTCTTTTTTAAGTCTGTGTTTTAATGGCACTAATGCAGGGCCACAACAAGGAAGTGGTTTCGACTATTCATCATTTGGTTAAAGATGAGTAAAGTGACTTCATTATAAAATGTTGGTGAAGTATTCATTTCTTAGAATTTTGTTTGTTATGTTATCAAGAGAATAAAAACAATATACAAAGTAGTTCTACAAATGGTTAAGAACATACATCATAGGTAGAAAAGGCAAAATATGTAAATTGCTGAAAATTCAATACACTCCAACAACAATATACAGGAATTTCTCAGTTTTACTTGAAACCTATTTGTTATTGTTTCCTAAAATAGTGTAGAATTAAGCATAAAAGAATAAAGTCATCATTATGAACGCATTACAAGACATTATCAATGCAGGTTTTATTTTACCAACCCATGAGCAATAGAAAAGCAGAGATACTAAAATACACAAATGCTTAAGAGTGTAAGTGATAGGCAAGACAAGCAAACCCATTTAAAGTGTTAAAGTTTCAAATATACTTCAACAGCAATGAATGAATAAACTCGTCAGTTTCCCATCAACACTCATATAACAAATATTTATTACATTATGAATAGGCATGCTACAAATTCAATTTAAATTATGAATACGCATAAAAGATTTAAAATTTATACTGGTCGTTGTAAACATGCAATATAAATATGAAATTTTATTATCAATATGAAGAAAGTTTCTACATACTTTTATCTGTAGTCCTCGTTTCGAATTTATCAGCCGATGAAAGTAAGTTCTAATTTGAATGCATTTCATAACATCCGGTTTCAGGATTAATCCGGAAGTGAGACTATGGCTACCGCAAATGCAACATAATCGCTGTTTGGCGCAAGGTCGGATCTCGCCAAACCTGCAATATTCAGAGCCATCTATCGGAAAAAGGTAACTTTACGGATCGGTCTAAATCCGCCTTAATGGTGAAACCGATGATGTGAGGCTAAAATACAAGAATGACTTAGAAGTTATAAAAATGACAATTACAGTAATGGCTCAAAAGAGCGACCGCCAACCTGAATGCACGTCTCACAGCGGTGATGGAGGGATTGGCTAAATCTTTCAAACAGACCAGGCATTTTGCCCACTTCGGTAGCAGGGGCCGAAATTCTGGCGATGAGTACCTTTTCATATTGAAGGCGACCTATTTCTCCGACCATAATGCTTGAAGAAATTTCCTCTTCAGATTCAAGGGTGTGTCATAGACGAGACTCTTGAGATATTGCCACAAAAAGAAGTCAAGAGACGACAGATGGGGCGATCGGGGGGGTCAAGCTATGTTATCACCTTGCCCAATCCATTGTCCGATCACATGACAGATCGGGTGATCGGCCCCTCAAAAGTTGGAGCTGCGAATAACTGCTGCAAACTGATAAGGCCGTACATTCGGTGTTACGAAAATTTGGATAAGGGTTCTTTTTCTGCCCTTGATGAAATCTGCGTACTTGGTGTTCTTCTTCAACCAGAAAATAACAATCAGATTGACGCTTTTAAGTAGGCGGAGCAGCAGTATCCCAACGACTAAGCGCCTTGTAATGCCTTTACGTTTCATTTCCGGCCCGATAAACTATGATTAAAATTGCTTGGTTTGGTGTGTACTACCACCTCGTATAGTTTGGCCCATCTTCTTTAAATCACCCTGTATATCTAAGTATTTCATGAATATTAATAAGACTGGATTTTTGCAAAAAAATAAGAAAAAAAAGTCCATCTATTTATTCTTTACTTGTTAATCTGCTTATAATGGGAATCATATGTTTGATTGTGGTTAATACGTGTCGTGAAATTACAAATGTTACTCTAGTCTTATTCATTTTCATTTAAATATAACCCAATTGCAAATTTGTTAATGTTTTCAAATACGAGAAAAAATCAATATTTGAAGCATTAAATTGCCAAATATGGTAATCCATATATTTGCAGGCACCTTACTGGGCTTCAGTATGCTTGAGAAGTTAGCCTGTATTATTGATGCTCTAGTATGAGTAGATGACGTGCTTGAGATATAACGTTACACGCTACCCGTCTATACCCACGCTCACAACGACCTAGCATTCAACCAATTCCATGCTCTCTTTCACGAATTGAAACTTTATTCTGCTTACTGCAGGAAAGCAGAAATGTGACTTGGCTCGGTGATTGGTCTACACAACGGAACCAATGAGAAGTTATTAATTTAAAGTAAAACATAATTTAGAACGTAAACTAAATGAAATAATAATAAAATGTTGCAAGAAAACTTGTATTTTAATACCAAAACCGACTTCTAAGGTAAAATATTTGCGAAGATGATTCGAAACATAGAAATAAATATATGCTGCCATAGGTATTGATAGTAGATTCAGCAACGACTCCATCATGGAGATTTTGTGAATCTGGGATTAAAAGATAGGGTCAAGGTGCGTAAGTAATTTTTTACGATTTTCTTTTAAAAACATGTTTTCGATATTTCTTATAAAAATTATAAATAAGACTTTTTGACGTACGAACATAAAACGCTAGCATTTCAGAATCTACTTAAATTATTTATTTAAAATTTTTTCCACTTTAAAGCCATTTTACATTTTCTCTCACCATTTTCAACAGGATAATACACTCTTAAATAGAATTTCAATAAACTAATGAAATATAAATATTAAAGAAAAAAATCTAAATAATTTTCTACACCTTTGTTGCAAAGAGATTTATGTAATTTTTTAAAGAAATTTACTTCAAAGAGAAGTAATTATATTTCTTTTAATTCGGATTGAATTAACTCCTCTGAAAATTTTCTAAAGAATATTATTGAAATGGAAAATATAAAAAAAAGCTGAAATTTTTACTTTTGATAAGATTGTAAATGAATGCTCTTGAATCGATAATGTTTTGATAACTGAAAAAAAAAATGATTTAAAGAAATTCTTTTGTTGGGGGGAGGGGATTTTTTTATTCTAGAGATACTTATTTCTCTTTATAAATGTAAAAATCTGTTGTGGACAGCACATGACTTTCCTTACATAATGTAATTATTTTGCTTATTTCACAGCGAAACAATGAAGTATAAGATTCATACCACAAAGATACCTCCATCATAAGGATTCATACCACTAGATACCTCCATCTTCGTGGATGGGGTTACCACACTTTAACGGCCCTTGTTGATGTGTTTATGGTTAGTTTCAATAATAGCTGATACCAATCGCTGGTGAATCTCTGCTTTGGGTGTTCTAGTTCTGTTTGAATTGCATTTGCCTGCCTCTTCGCTATTCTCTCTTAGTTGTTTTTAAGAGCGCATATTGTTCTTTTGGCCTGAAGAAGGAGGCTTATTACGTCTATAATTACCGTCACCTAATTGACACATGCCTGTTTTTTTAATTAAAAGAACGTTTTGCAAGTTATTTTATTACAGTAGCAGCTTAATTTATTTTAGTTATTTATTATATTTATTGTATTTATTGTAAAAGCATTTTATAGGTGTTCCAAATAGCGAAGAACTTCTTCAATCAAAATATGCCCATTATTTTATAGTTGGAGATTTTAACTGCGACATTAAGAAACCAGAAAATATAAAGTGGTTAGCGAAACAAATGAGACAAAAAACAACGATTAAATTTATTGGATTTCGATTTTGCAAGACGCTATTCAGGAAATACCAATTTGGCTCCATCAGACTAGACCCACAGCCGAATTTTTTTAAATGTGAAATAAAGATTTTCAGAATTTTTTTATAAATGCTTCGAAAAGTCAGAGACATAACTGTCTTTAATTGAATTTATATGTTTCACCCCAGAATGCCGGAAAAACAATTTGTAGTATACACATTTTAATGGAAATATTTAATTAAATAACAACTCTTTTAAATAAAAAGTAAGACACGATATTTAATTAAAACATTTTCCCTTTTTTAAAGTGAAAGGAAGTCAAAAACTTTCAAAGTATAACTCTAAATTCGAGCAAATTAAATTGCAAACAAAAGCAAGTATAAAAATGAAACGATGCCATCATCTTTAATACAAATAATATTTTGTTTTGATTCTTTTGCAGACAATTTGGTACGTTTCTTTTGACCGTTTTTTTTTTGCAAATTATTTAATCAAAGTTAATTTGTCTTGTTCTTTTGCTGAATGTTCAATAAAGATATTGAAGCTGTTGATGATTTGGTTTCAGTTGCAATTTTAACTTGAGAAAAAAATGTTGTATTGCTTTCTTACTGATGTAGTTGACTGATTTTTGAAAAGAAAACAATATATATTTTTTAAAAACTTATTGAAGTTTTAAAGAAATTTCGACTCATTTTAGGAAGAGGAAATGAAATTTATCTACAAAATGTAATATAGCTGAATGGTGTTAAATATTAAAAATTGGTGAAGCATTGCTTTAAAGGGGACAGCTTGGAAGAATCTTTAGAGGAAGGCCAAGGTCCACAGTGAGATATCGAGCCATTGATGATGTTGATATAGCTGAGCGAGATTGATGGATTAGAAATAGTCAGTCTAAATAATATCAAAGTCAGCTCAAATATAAAGATAGTCGACCCAAACTGCTGAAAGTAGATATTTGAAACTTTGAGCATACGTGAGACTTGATCTGAAAATAGTGAGAAAAATATAAAATAGAAATAAAATAAAAAGTAAAATAAAATATAAAATAAAATATATATTATGCAAAATATGTAAAATAAGTATAATATATGTAAAATATATAAAATAACATATATAATATGTATTATATGTAAAATAAAATATAAAGTATAAAAAATAAAATATAAAATAAAATATATATTATGTAAAATATGTAAAATAAGTATAACATATGTAAAATATATAAATAACATATATAATATGTAATATATGTAAAATAAAATATAAAGTATAAAAAATAAAATATAAAATAAAAAATACAATATTTATTCAAAAAATTTATAAATTTCAAATTTTTCGTTTCAACATTTTTCTAGCTATATCTCGAAAACAGCGAGATGCACAGAAATTTCTTTTTTATGCAATTTAAACATACAAACAATTTTGGATTTCATATATAACTATATTAACAGAGTCGTCCTTCAAGTACAGAAATCGTTTGCTGGTTATGTTTTTAATCAATTAATATATTTTTCAAATCGATATATTTTTCGGAGCATAGTTGTATGAAAACGCATTGTGTGTCTCCAGTTCGAACAAACGATGGAGCGAGTTGGAAGAATGATGTAAATAAAAGTTCTGAGATTTATAATTTTTCGAAAATATTACAAGATTTTAGATTTTTCTCATTATTTACAAAAGTTCTGAGGATTACCGCTCTGTACTTGTCGATTGTGCGAGTAACGTTCTAGAAATGGCCAGTAAGAAACTGCGCAACAGT
Source organism: Amaurobius ferox (assembly GCA_951213105.1). NCBI lineage: Eukaryota > Metazoa > Arthropoda > Arachnida > Araneae > Amaurobiidae > Amaurobius > Amaurobius ferox. Next base: position 34,997,769 of record OX578151.1, read on the forward strand.
CGGCAAACTAGTGAAATTTTTTTTGTACTCTGCAAATGTTGATGCTAGCAAAACCAAAAAATTCGCCTACTTTCTGCTTAACACACTTTCTACAAAATTTACGTACGGTGTTGTACCGCTGTTATTAAATTTACAGTAAGTACTAAAAGAAAGTATTGGAATTGGGAAAAAATTGAAAATAGAAAATAGCTTAGGGGGACCCCCCTCGAGTTGAGATAATTTTGGAAACCGGAAATCAGAAATCAGAATTAATTTTTTGTAATTTTTTTATAAATTTATTTGAAAAATAAGCATTATTGGGGCGCGGTTCTTGCTAGTGTTCTAATGCTTACATCGTTTTATAATGAAACATTACATAATAAATTATCATTTGCTTAACATTATTGAAGGTTCTGATATTTTAATGATATTTTCAAAGTTTCATTTGCAAATTACCAATCTTTCGAACATTGATTGCATTTATAAGCAATAAGATTCCAGCATTCACTGTTTGTAATAATTATGCCAAATTTCGTTCAAAACGCTCCATTTGTTCGTGAGATATCGCATCCACACAGACATAACTTTAAAAACGTTCGTGGTGTACAAGGATGTTTGAAACATAATCTAACATATCCAAAACTAAAATTCAAATTTTCGACCCCAATACTTTTAATGTGCCCTTTAAATTACATGTTATGCATAATCTTACTTTATAGGTAACGATTTTATTTCCCAGAGTTTGAAAAATATTTTTCATACTTTTAAAATAAAATATCTGAGATCCATTTAAGATATAATGAATTTTCAAAATCTTATTTTGTAAAGAGTAGAATACTTATTGAAATGCAAAAGTATATTTATTTTTCGATATCTAAGAGTTAGAAAACATTTCTTAATGTATATTTCAATGAATGTTGTTACATGAATTTAATTTCTTAAATACTCATAAGAAAAAAATTTAGTTATAAAATACATTTCATGAATTCAGAAATGAAAATTGTTTAAAGCCTAGCTGTATAGTAGTTCAAAATAAAAATATTAAAAAATAATTGAGTGCCGCCATTTTTAATATAAAAGAATATTTTGTTTTGATATTTCTGCAAACGATTTTCCTAGTTTCTTATTTTTTTCAATTTTCCGCGAATTAATCTAGAAAAATTGTTTGATCTTAAGACATTTCACATAAAAATGATAAAAGCTGGAAAACCATAGTCCATGAGCAGTGATGGTTGAGGATTTTAAGCTTGGTTGATTTGCCGTACTTATCTTAACGAATAAGACTTTTTATTTGCTTCTGAACCTGATTTATGCTTTTAATAAACAGTTTAAGCTGTTGCTAGTGAAGTACTTTTAATTTTACAACGAAATTTTACAACAATTTGTTAAAATGTGGAAAAAGTTCTGTTTTGAAAATAGGAAAATTTCTATTCATTTTTCTTATTCTGTGGTTTTTAATTAGATAATACCTTTCCATGCACGTCGAATGAAAATTAAATATCAGTTTTTTTACAGATGAATTCTCCACCTTTGTTGCGAAAATATTCAGTTAAGTAGGGGGGGGGATGGAAGCCTTTCAGATATGATGAAATTATTTTCTTTGGTCTGGAATAAATTAATTTTGTAAAAAATAAATATTTCTATAAGCACGCTTTTTTTTAGTATGAAAAGAATTAAACATAAGCTAAAATAAGTTTGTTTCGTACAGTAATGGGATATTTAAATCAATACTCAAATTTTCAATTTTCAAAATAACTTGAGCATCTTAAGAGAAATTAAGTCGATAGAACAGATGCAATTGAAAATGATTAAAAGTTTTAGTTTTTCGTCTCACTTGCAGCAGGGTTCCTAGGAAAGTCCTTTAGAATTCCAATAACTTTTTAAGGAAAGACATGTGGGTGTACACGTTAAGTTTATCTATGGTAAAGTGACTATGCCCGATCGAACAAAAGTGATTGTAGCGCCCTCAGCGGAGAACTTGGAAAGATAGAATAACTCCGCAACAAAGCGGGATAGGCAAAAAAAAAATTACAATGTATTTTCGTTTCTTTTAGCCTAGACCGTCCGACTTAACAGAAAATGTAAGATATCTATTGCCACCCAATATATACAGGAACCCAGTGGGGATGATATCCACCCTCCTTTCCCTACTACCAACCTCTCGGAAGGACTTTTAGACCAACCTACTTAACGATTCCGTACTCTAAGTGAAAACGTGGACAGTTTAAGCAGAGTCGGGAATCGAGCTTGGGTCCTATGAGTGCATTCTCCGTGTTTTAATCATTGGGCTGTGTCCCCAATTACAAAATATTGCATTGTTAAATGTAAGCATTGTTAAGCTTGTTAAGCTTGCAATGCAAGCATTCTTAAGCTTGTTAAATGCAAGCATTTTCAAGCAGCGTAAAGTATTGTTAAATGAGTATGAATCGATATCAAAACTGTTACAGAAGACAATTATTTGGCACAACCTGGTTATGGGTAAATATCCGCCCTATTCAGAAATGCTAAAATAATCAACACCTACGTGCACAGGAATCCAATGTACAATCTTATCAAACTGCCATCCGTCCGTCACAATGCACATTTGAATTCGATGAAGAACATTAGCGCGTACTTCGACAAGCATTGCAGGTGTCGTTGTGTTACAGTCCCTGATTCTACAACTTTTTTACCTTGATTGGTTTCTAATACGCGTTTTATTCGTTTTTGAGGTCGACTTATACTTTTTAGGAAATGCTGTATAATTTTTCCTTCGTCATAATTATTTTTCTTAGCATCCTGTTATTTTACTCATTGTTCAAGTTAATTCGCGCTCCAACTCTAAATCTACTATTACTATTCATTTTGAGATCCAATATTTTATTATTTATAAAAGTATATCCTAAGACTTGACAGACTTGACCTGTCAAGCACTCTTTAATCTGCAATTTCCTTTATTCTGGTAGTAATACGCTACTCACAACTGAAATCGCAACACCATGAAGAAATTGATGTATCTTTATGAAATTTACAGAATATAATTGTAACATGGAGATGTGAAAATCATCAAAAAATCATACCTGGAAAATGAAAGCATGGAACTTTGTTAATAAGTCCACCGCGAGAGGATATATGGGATTGAATACGACGAGGCATTCCGTCAATGAGATGGTCAATGGTGTGCTGAGGGATGGCATTCTACACAGCATGCAATTGGGCTTGTAACTGAACATGGTTTTCTGGAATAGGGAGTTCTCTTAATCGGCGATCCATGATGTCCCAGATATGCTCAATTGGCGACAAATCCGGAGAATATGCTGCCCAAGGAAGGATATCAAAACCCTGTAGACTATTCATAGTTACCCGTGCAGTATGTGACCTGGCATTATCTTGCTGAAAAGATGTCCAGGTCTGGTTGACAGATATTGCTGTACCACAAGTCTCACAATGTCAGAGACATATAGTTGTGACGTGATACTGCCAGAAACGTGGGCCAAACGTCGGCCACTAAATGTTATACCACTTCAAATCATTGTATCACTTAGGGAGGTTGTGTGGTGACTGATAGAAAAATCTTCCTGGTGGCGTTGTTGAAAGTGCCGCCATACGCGAGTACGGCTATATGACATGCCAAAATAGAATCGTGATTCATCCATGAACAGAATGTTTCGCCATTCTGTCGACCAATTGCGTCTCATTTGATACCACTGGAGGCGACGTAACCAGTGAAGACGTTGAAACGGTAGTTGTCGAAAAGGTCGTCTACCACGGCGCCCTGCGTCATGCAAATGTTTTTGAATTGTTTGCGTCGAAACTACGTTACCTGTAGTGTGGGATAAATGTTGTTGTAATACGGTTGCTGTGCTAAACACCTCCCGCGCAACGCTTCTCAGAATCATACGATCTTCAAGTGGTGTGGTACACCTGGAAGCTCCACTACCTGATCTTCGTGTCGTTTCGTTGTCTCTCACGAACCGTAACACACACCGTTGAACTGTGCTCACATCACGACCTAATAGTCCAGTGATCCTTCGAAGGCTCAACCCATCCTCACTTAAAACTTTGAATTGTTGCCGTTCTGTTGACGACAACTGAACGTATGCGGTACGTCGACGTACTATTGGCATACTGTGATGATTTTTACAACCTGAAACTAATGACGCCACAATTTAGTATGCAAAGTCCACGTCGACGATAAGAGCTTGCAATTTCATCCCAGTAGCTCAATGGTAGAGAATCAGTCGGCTGGCCAGTTCGGAGATCCAGGGTTCGATTCCTGGCTGCTCTAGTATGGTTCTCTACAAGGTTTAAAAATCACGAAATGTATATATTTTTAATAATCCATTAATTTTCTTTCTATTCGTTGTATGGGCTTTGTTGTTTGAAGTTTGTCAGAAAGATAATTTTTTGGTCTTTCCAATGATGTTAAGATACAAACTCTGTGATAATATTTCAGGACGCTAAGGTATCGATTTGTGTAAATATCGGCCTAAATCAGGGTAAAACATAAAATAACCAAAAATCTAATTCGAAATTTAAAAATATGGCCCCAAATTGCCCGGGGATCGAACCCGGGTATACAGTATTTGACACCAACGCCTTAACTAAAGGGCTTTTTTGGTCTTACTGCCTGGCCCCACACAGCTGTACACTTCGTCTTTTCAGCCAACAAGTCTGATACGAATCACGAGTAAACATGCGCTCTCTAAGTACGTGTGCATACAACCGTTAGTATTAATGCATGATTAGTAATGGGCAATGCTAAATATGTATAGCCTTAACCACTGGGTTATCTCGGTCAGGTATTTGTCTTGAAATAATTTTTAAAACTGTAATCGTCTTTCTTTAAATTTTTTACATTGAGGTGACAAAACGATAATGAATTATTTTAATTTGATTTGTTATTTGATCGAGTGATCGATCACGGAATTAGGGTTTACACATTTCGGCCTCGTAATAGTGTGTACTTCATCGTATGTGTCTCACATATAACTCACATATTTACAACATCCTAAATTGGGGGTGTACACATTAAACTTAGTTCGGACTCGTAATAGTGTGTACGTCATCGTATGTGTCTCACATATAAATCGCTTATTTGCACCGTCCGTTTATCTATAACTAAACATAATTCCCGAAAGATAAAACATTAACATGCAAAAACTGCTAAATGATGAATCTTTGGTTTGTCAGACTTAAATATTTATTAAAATTATTATTATTATTCTTTTTTCATTAAGAATTTCATTTTACAATTCTACTCACTAGCAACCTCATTTTAATTACCAATTTATAGTTCTTCAATCATTAAATTTTGCATTTTTTTTTGCCAGGTTATTTCCGAAGAAGCGTCTTTGGCCGCAGTCATTGTTGTCAAATTTATTAAGGGCTCACTTTATACTTGCCACTGTCTATATCAACTCACACATCATAACTCGTTTTTTTTAGCTGAACTGGCTTGAACTGCTCTTGCTTTTAAAACTGTCTTTGCTAGTACTGCCTTCTTCCGCCACCCCCCCATTATACACATTGACCCATCCATCGAGGTGAAATATAGGATATCCTATATCTCTGGTCGAAGGACCCATCGGCAGGCAGTTTCTATGTAACTCCATAGCTCCGTTCTCTTCGGCTTGAGCTATATGTTGCAAGAACGTAATTATCGGTTGGATATCACTGGGTGTAACTGTCAGCGGGCTCGATGGCATCCGCAAGAATCAGTTGCTTTTCGAAACAGCGTTGGGACTGTTTTATTGCCCACCATAAATTAATTATAATTTAACATCAATTTTTAGCGTTAGCCAATCTGACTGCATTATTAGCTGAATCTTTGCTGGTAATGACTTGGCTTCGACCTGACGTTTATTGTTCTTTGTACTCCACAGCATCCCAATATCAAATATTCCACAATTGCTTATAAATATGTCACCATAATTTTATAATGTATAATTTAAGATACAATTAGTCTATCGCCTAATTAAACATATCAAGTTTTGTTTCGAAGCAGAAGTTTGAAAAAATAAATACGTGCTAATTTACACAGTGTGCCTAAATTTTTGTACAGAATAATTTTTAGAGTTATCATTTGTGATAAATAGCCATGACCACAAAGACTGTCGAAGGGTAGTGATGTAACGGCTCTGGTTTCAGATTTTTCCATATTTAAAAAAACATTTTAAGCCAAACTGGTTTTGTATTATCTTATATTAAAAAATCAGTAAATAAAATATCTGATTTTAAATCAGGAAGGACAGAAGATTGTTCAAAGTACCCATAAATTTTCAGATTTTCTGATTGTACTGAGTTTTTCCCACTTCATTTAACCAATCCCTAGTGTTTCGGGATGAGCAATAGTACTTGTGGATTGTGATGATAAAATTTCTAACTGTTGTAATTCTCTACACTTTATGCATCATCTAATTTGGGTCAAAATTACACGTTCGTCATATTTTTACTTAAAATGTTATTTTATGAAAGCAGCAACTTTCCGCCACTTTAAGTCGTCGCATACGAATCCCTAGTCGATAAGTATATATTATACTTGACAAATCCCGATTTCGAAGTGTCTGTAGCGTCAAGAAAATTAAATACTTGATCCTTTTTTCCAGTAGAGCCGTCTCAAAGCTGAGAAAAGCAGAACCAAAATCATTTACAATTGGCGTGGTAGAATCCGGTAAAAAAAAATAAAAATAAAATGGTGCATTTACGATTATCATTCCAGCTTTTTGTTTCTTCTTTACAGATGAATCTACAGACTTAATTACTTATTTTCTTGAATGATCGCTCTCGAACCAGGTTTTCGAAATTTCATCCAGGAAAACAAGTTATAAATCAATATCAAATTCAGGCTTGAAATATAGCACATAATAATATTTGATTCTCGATTTCGTAGTGAACATAGTAATTAGTTTCAAATCATGAAATTGAAGCGAGACATGCAAATTGTATCTGCAATGTTTATTGACCAAACATTCTTTTTATTTTCCCGTCTTTTGAGAGGCTATATAGCTGGGTGTGTATTTTACCATACATAAAGTAGGCGAATTCTGAGGGTCGCAATTAGTTAAAGGCCTATTTTCTTTTACCTTATCAATATTTCGCATAATTTTTTCAAATAACATATTTACAGTCACTTTTGGAATTATATATTAGTCTGAACTTAAAAACATATAGAAATTTAAATGAGTTTTGAATATTTTGGGGCCCATACAAGCCTATCAGAAATTAAAAACATTGAAAATCCTAGGTAGCCCAGTGGTTAGCGCGCGGGAATTGCTCTCGGTAGGGCCGGGTTCGGTTCCCTCTGCTGCCAAAACTGCCGCCGTGTTCACACGGAGTACGATCACATTAAACATGTGGGTCCGTAAGTCCTTCCGAGAGGTTGGTGGTAGGGGAAGGAGGGTACGGTGCCTGTGGATGCCTTTCCCACTGGGTTCCGGTTTAAATTGGGTGGCTCTTCCTGGCCGTCCAAACAGTTACCTTACACCTTTCTGGTAACAGTTACCTTAAACTTTTCTGGTAGGTCGGACGGTCTGGATCTCAACAACAACAACACTGAAAATCCTGATGGTTACGTTCAATTGTAAAAACAACATTATTTAGGAAATATCAACAAAATTTTATTGTAAGAAGCCGTGCCAACATGTTTGTAAAGATTAATTATTTGGTCACTTCCATTTTTTCATTCAGAGTTCTCATTAGGTTTTTAAATATATTTTATTTCAATAAATATGAAAAAGAGGAGTCAGATTATTTCATCCCGAATTTCTGTTTCTGAAAGTAAGAATGTGACCAGGGATGATTTCGATAATTGAAATAGCTTTTCGGTGTGCATTTTGTATTGGCAAAAATGCTGCTATATCAAGTAAAAATTTTCATTTTATTTTATTTAGGGCCCGAAGGGCCATTGGTAAATTTTATGTAATTGTAATGCCAGAAATGTAAAGTATTAAATATTTGGAAGGATTAAAATGATAGAACCAGGATTGCGGACGGATTATCCCCACGCTAAGCAGGTGGGCGATAGTATACAGGTGGCCCCATATCTTACATACCACGCCCCATGTTTACATACCACGCTAAGCCGTTTGGCGGCAACCGAGACGGCGACCCCATGTCTACGGATTAGCCCTCAGCTCTACATTCCAGCACGTAGGCCGCCGACCGAAAAAGGGATATAAGTGAGAGTTGCTCAAAATTGAAGGTCAGAATTGGTCAAGGGCAGGCTGTTGGAGTTGGACTAGTAAAGAGTAAGCGGCTGTAGCAGTGTTAAGAGTTGTGTCTGCGTCTCTGATATAGGAATTCGAAGGAGAGTTCATGTTCATCTGGTATTGCAAGTGTAAAGTGTGACAAAGCATCGGTGTTACCCAAGTTATATGAAAGAAGATCAGGTACCGTACAATTAACTATATGAGGATAACCTCTCTGTCTAAATTTGTGTTTTTAAGGAAAAGCTAATTAATGCATCCCACCAAGTGTTCCAACCAAATATCAATTCATCTGGCATTACACCTCCCGAACTACCCTTGAGATGTATTCCACTATTGTGATACTTATTGAATTTGCAAAACTAAGGAGTGTAAATTAAGTATGTGATAAATAAATGTTAGTTCCTTTACTATTAACCTTATTTTTAGTTTTTTTTTTCTTTAAAACAAAAACCACAAAGCCAGAGAATTCGCGATGAAAATAGATATAACAGCAATTATGAAAATTATAATACTGATGACGACGAAGATGAGGAAATAAATAGTTGTTATAATGAATCCAATAATGAGAATGAAGATAGAATAAGCGATGACAATGATGACGACGAATATGAGGAAATAAATAATTGTTGTAATGAATTCAATAATGAGAATGAAGGGAGAATAAGCGATGATAATGAAAGCGATAACGATAGAAAAAACTCTAATATGCAAAATTGTAGCACTCGCGATAATGTAAATGATGAAAAATTGTTACCAAGTTCTAATGAAAATAATAAGAATAAGAATGTTAAAAAGAAAGAGGAAAAGCAGATTTTCGCTAAATTGAAAAGAAAAATAACATGAAAGCCAGGGGAGTCAGAAATAGTCCAATTGATTTTGTCACAGGAATTAAATGAGGGATAGGATGTGTTATTTTCTCCAATATAAATGGCAAAAACATTAATCACGGATGAAGCGATCCAAAGTATAGAAAATAAAAATAAGATTAGAATGTTGCTATACAATGAAAAAAATTGCCAAATTACACTTAATAAAAATATGAACGTGGGTATAATAACAGAACAAATCGAAATTGTTGATACAAAAAATAAAAGCAGTAAACCCACGTTGGAAATTAATAATATTCAAAATTTAAATAAAACAGATTATCAACAAATTCGGGAATTAAGAAAGAAAGAAATATCTCCAGACGATTTTCAAGTACAGCACTTAAATAAGGAAGATAGAAATAGAGTTATTGAATTAATGATGACCAATACAGAGGTTTTTTCAAAGTCATATGCTACACTAGGTAAAACATCAGCAATAGTACCGAAAATCGAACTTATGCACAATTATCCTATTCAGAGTCGACCATACCCAATTCCGAGAGCAGTACGAGAAATTGCGCAAAAAGGAATTAGGGAATTATCGGAAAATGACATTATTGAAAGTTCACAAAGCACGTACACTAGTCCCATTATTCTTGTAAAGAAACCAAGTAAACCAAATGAAGAACCTAAATATAGACTTGCTATTGATTATAGGGCCATAAACGCGTATTTACCACTTTTGCCAATAAACTTACCAAAGGTGAAGGATATATTACAAAATATCGCTGGTAGTAAGATTTATACAGTTATGGATTTGAAGGCGGCGTTTTTTCAGATCGATCTAAGAAAACAAGATAGAAAGGCCTTAACGTTCACAACTTTTATGGGAAATTTTAATCCTAAAAGAATTCCGTTTGGTCTTAAAAACTCAGGAGGATATTTTCAACTTTTAATGAACAAAGTGTTAGGAGATCTATCAGAGTTAAAAATATACTTTTACTTAGATGACTTAGTCATATGCGCACAAAATAACGACGAAATGTTAGAGAAAATCAAAATTGTTTTCCAAAGATTGAAAGAAAATAATTTAACACTCGACCCGGCGAAGTTACAGATATGCAAATCTCAAATTGAATTTTTGGGATATAAAGTAAATGCGAATGGTATAAGCCCATCAATAAAAAACTGTGCAAAATTTCAAACAACCCCAAACGGTTAAACAAGTAAAAAGCTTTCTTGGGACAACAAACTATTTTAGAGGTCTGATAAAAAATTATGCACAAATTGCAGAACCGTTGGTAAATTTGACAAAAAAGAATGTTAGGTTCGAGTGGAATAATGAATGTAGAAAAGCTTTTGAAAAATTAAAAAATACAATTTTTAAAGAACCAGTTGTAAGACAGCCTGATGAAGTAAACCCGTTTGTCTTAACTACGGATGGCTCAGGTAAGGGAATTAGTAGTATTTTGATGCAAAGGGTAAATGGAGTCGATCATGTTATCGAATTTTATTCAAGACCTGTGAACCCGGCAGAGAAGCGTTATCCTGCAATAAAGCTAGAATTGCTAGCTATACACGCATCCTTACAACACTTCAGAGAATATCTGTTCGGAAGGAGTTTCACCTTGCTGAGTGACGCAAAATCCCTTATGTACCACATAAAATTAGATAAAATGCCAAATATCATATCGAGGTGGCTAATTGACATAAGTCAGTATGATTTTAAATTCAAATATCAAAAAGGTGAAAATAACGCAAGTGATTATTGCTCGAGATATGTATTTGACAATGATAACCAAATCAAATGTGTAAATACTTTAATTAAAAATGATGAGATAAATGTGGAGAAAATATTAGAGCAACAAATGGTAGATGAAAAATTAAGTAAAATTAGAGAGGAATTACAAAAAGGAAGAAACCGATATCACAATAACAAGGTATACTATATTGATAGCCAAAATAAACTGTTAATGGTAAAGAAGGAAAATAAAAGACAAACGTATAGGAAAATAAATGAGAATAAGATTGTAATACCGCACTCGCTAAAGGGAAAGATAATAGAGATAGCACATTTCCCTCATTTCGGAGTAAAAAAGACATACCAATTACTTTCAAAAAATATTTTTGGATAGGGGCTTTCCAAGACGTGGAAAATTTTTGTAAGTCTTGTAATCAATGCTTGTTAGTAAAACACAAAAATATACCACCAGCCAGACTTCAGGCTATGCCAGAAATATTAAAACCAGGAATATATTTACAACTGGATTGCGTAGGAAAACTACCGCGCAGTAATAGCGGAAATAATTTTGTAATTACAATTGTAGACATGTTTTCGCGATACTTTGAGGCCTATGCAGTCAGAGACATTACTGCTAAAACAATAGTGAATAAACTAACAAACTTCGTGACAACTTATGGAGTTCCAATTATTATTCAAAGCGATAATGCTCAAATTTTTAAAAGTAAAGAATACATAGATTTTACAAATGCATTAAATATTGAAAGGCGATACAGTTCGGCTTATTTCCCAAGTTCTTTAGGTAGTTGTGAAAGAATACACAGAGACATGAAACAATGTATAATGTGTTTGTCAAAGACTACGTTTGAATGGGATGAATCTTTAAAATGGTTTAAGTTTTATGTGAATAACACTATTAACAGTAATACAGGATTTGAGCCTTCATTCCTATTCTATCTTAGAGATTTATCATTGCCATTTGAAAATATTAAACAAACAAACATACCAAGTAAGGAAGAAATAGATGTAATGTATAGTGATGTAAATAATTATAAAAAATATGTGGCACAGCATTTAAAAAATATAGACAAAGTCGTGAAAGACGCATCGGAACAACAAAAGCTGATAAATGACAAACAAATGAAGAAATATAAAATAGTGAGAAAAAACGATATATTTATAGGAGCGACAGTGTACCTAAAAAAGTTCTTAAAACCAAGGGTATTAGAGGATCGATATGATGGACCATTTAGAATTACGAAATTAGTCCGAAATAATAATGTTATAATATGTCTTAAAAGTGATGAAAATAAAACTTATAAAGTGCACATAAATAAACTATACATGGCAGCGGAGCGAAAACAATATTTGAAAGATAGTGACGAAAGCGAATCAACCCACACACACACGCAGGACAAAGAAAAAAATCAAAATGAGAAAGTGATTAGAAATAATTATCAAAGTCAAACTAAGGAAGGGAAGGTCACTAAAGAAAAGCAATTAAACTGTGAAAATAATAGAAATGATGATGAGGCTTGTTATAATGCCAGAGGGTATAATTTTCGCCCTCGAATTGTTGTAAATAGTAATTTCATAAAACAAAGAATATGAAAAATATGTTAAAAAGTTTGTAATTAATGTCATAAATAGAAAGTGATAATTGAGTGTATATGTATATGTTTGTATGTTTCAAATTATGGATATAAGTATATTTCAAAAAGTATGTTATGTATTTCTGACATTACATATATGGCAAGTTCTAAAAAAAAAAAAAAAAAAAGTGAAATAACAAAGTAATTTATAAATAATATGGTGGTATGGAATTCAACCATAACCAAGAATCGGAAGTTGATAGTTGCACTACTACAATATGTTATAAAATGAAATGATAACATGAAAATGTATAATAATAATAAAGTAATGAATGCTGTTTTGTAATGATATGTCGTATGTAAATAATTCTGTAAAAGGAGAAATGAAAATTATGCATTGCAAATAATATATATCAAAATTTGCAATTTAATAATAATTTGAATGTTGGTAATCCTCATGTAATTTATGGTACATTATGTCAATTATGAATAATGGACTAACGTGACAGGGAACTATCAAGAAACTACAAAGAACTAGCAAAGCTATGAGTTGTACGAGGCTAAAAAGTGGAACTCAGCCTTTCTCGTGATGGATGAACTTATGTGTTTGCGATGAATCATTGTGAACTCAATTTCTTACCACTGGGGTGAAACTGTGGGAGAGTAACTTTTGGTCTTTTTTTTCGCGGGGGGGGGGGGGGGGTGAGAATGTAATGCCAGAAATGTAAAGTATTAAATATTTGGAAGGATTAAAATGATAGAACCAGGATAGCGGGCGGATTATCCCCACGTTAAGCAGGTGGGCGATAGTATACAGGTGGCCCCATATCTTACATACCACGCCCCATGTTTACATACCACGTTAAGCCGTTTGGCGGCAACCGAGACGGCGACCCCATGTCTACGGATTAGCCCTCAGCTCTACATTCCAGCACGTAGGCCGCCGACCGAAAAAGGGATATAAGTGAGAGTTGCTCAAAATTGAAGGTCAGAATTGGTCAAGGGCAGGCTGTTGGAGTTGGACTAGTAAAGAGTAAGCGGCTGTAGCAGTGTTAAGAGTTGTGTGTGCGTCTCTGATATAGGAATTCGAAGGAGAGCTCATGTTCATCTGGTATTGCAAGTGTAAAGTGTGACAAAGCATCGGTGTTACCCAAGTTATATGAAAGAAGATCAGGTACCGTACAATTAACTATATGAGGATAACCTCTCTGTCTAAATTTGTGTTTTTAAGGAAAAGCTAATTAATGCATCCCACCAAGTGCTCCAACCAAATATCAATTCATCTGGCATTACACCCCCCGAACTACCCTTGAGATGTATTCCACTATTGTGATACTTATTGAATTTGTAAAACTAAGGAGTGTAAATTAAGTATGTGATAAATAAATGTTAGTTCCTTTACTATTAACCTTATTTTTAGTTTGTTAACTTAGTATCCCGTTAAGCACAAAAATGGGTGGGTTTTGCGGCCACCAACGCAATGTACACAGTAGTATGTTTAGAACATATTACAGGTATAATCAATATACAAATCAATAATTAATTTAATGCAAAATGCATTTTTGACAATTATAATTTTAATAAATAAAATTAACAATCGGCACAGTAATGTTTGTAAGCTTGGAGTCCGTTAAGTCCGTTAAGTATTCGTTAAGTCCTAAATAGGCAACATTATTTTATTGCTTCACAGAATGTGGAATTGTTAAAAATATAAAATAAAACATTATTATTTATGCGGATCGTAAATGTAAAGCGATAATATTTTAATGATGTACTATTTATAAGAAATGTTTTCGTTTAATGTAATTGGATTTCAGACATTTTGGCAGACATCTATCAAGAGCGTTGCACCCTGTATGGGGCGCAGCTAGTTGAAATAAATAGAAATATATACTCGAGCTTAATATGTAAAAACTTTAATAATGTAATCAAGCACAAATGGGTAAAAGCACAACTTGCAGCTGTTTAGAGGATACATGGGATCGTGTTTATTATTTAAGAGGTTTCATGTTTTCGTATATGTGGCTATGGGCGTAGACAGGATATTTTCCAGTGGGAAGGGGGAGTTGCCAAATTCGATTGAATTCAAAATTTGGAGATAACTATTAATCTTTCATTTTAAGAGTTTCGAAATTAGAAACAGGTATCCTGTTTACAGATGCCTGTATTAGTATGTAATCCCCCCCCCCCATATTTTAGTTCTAACTCATTCATTTAATAACCTTGAAAATTGGAATTCAAATGTAGAGTTAGAGGTTGGTTGGTGTCGTGTCCCTAACATATTTTATTAAGAAAGAATGTGTGCACTGCTTCTGTTTAGTCAAAGACCCGGAGCACCCGAAGGTAGAAGTCTGACTTCTGCCCCAATAAGACATTACAACATCCATACCCGCAGGCGGGAAACCCGCAATCTGGCAGCCGAGCCATCATGAGGATATAAAAAAACAGGGCATATGAAAACAGGGAGAAAACTGCTAAATATATTTTGACTTAATTACCAAATGAGAGAGTAATAAAATGCGGTAAAAAGGAAATAAGGAACAAATGTATAAATTTATTTCACATAGCTATAAACCTGCTGGGTGGATTTTAAATGAAAAATAACAAAACATTTTGACGAACGAATAAAACACGACTTGTTATACGTGCACACTTTTCTCTTTTGGCCAAATAGAGTAATATATTATCCTTTAATAAACATGAGAATGTTTTATCTGACATACAATCTGTACCTAATTTATGTTAAAATATGAAGTTTTTTATCTGCAAGTAAAACTTCTAAAACTATCTAAAACTTCTCCTACTCGAAAAAGAAGTAAATGATTGATCTGTGACAAAGAGAAGGAGTTTGTAGGATGAGCAATAGATGACGCAGATTTTCGGTAAATTTGTAGAGTCCCTAGAAGTAAAGGAACTCTAGTAACAATAAAGGAAGTAAAAGAAGAATAAAGGAATTCTAGTAAATTTGATATAAATAGCGCCATTTATTGTTTATTCTGCGAACTATTTCTCTTAGAAAGAAATCTATCATATATGTCTTCAAGTGGAATACGTTTTAGTATTTTATTTACAGGTAAGAAAATTGATACTTGTATAATTTGCGATGTTTAGCTGAAACTGAGCTAATCCTAAATCTGGAAATAAGAACGCCGTACGCGGTAAACATGTGTATACGCAGTTTTGCTTTACATAGATGGAGAAAATCGTTTTTTAAACAGTTTCTAGATCTCTAAGCATTCTATCTACCATTCCTGTTTAGCATAAACAATTGCGTTCTTGGCGTTCAAAGTCTTTACATTTTTCGTTACACTCAGATTTCAGACGGAGATCCCAATCATAGATGCTATTTACACCAGACACATGTTTATTAAATCTGTTTCTAAATATAGCTGTTTCGGCATATAGCACCTTGTGAAAATAATTTGCTTATACGTTCAATATGTGCTGACATAAATTTAATGAACCAAACGATTACAAAAATGATTGAACGGAGCAATCGTATTTTGTTTCAGATGTATACCAGCTAAGAGAATTTTTAATGATAGCTAAAAAATTGACAATTGAATAAAATGCGAGATGTTATACATGGAAACTTTACTTTTTTAGCCACATAGTTCAATATATCATTGGTCAATAAACTTGAGAATATTGAATATTTTTAGTAAAGATTACAAGTATTGTAAACTGAATTTAATACACTATCTTGACGTACAGGAAAAGTTTTTCAAAATGCCATAGCCTTTCGGACATCATAGTGTCCATCATTAGTGGCAATAAAAAGGAATCGACAGACATGAGCTATTATAGACGCTGAATCATGAATAAAAATTTACATAGGTTAAATTCGATAAATCGTTAATAATATTAACATATATTACAGAGAATTTAAAGCAAAAATAATTCAATTCAATGCATTTCACTTATTCAATTCAATGCATTTTGTCGCAGTACATGATGACATTTCGGAGACAAATATCAGTCAAGTTATTAAGCGCTTCAAATGCAGCTCATAAGGAAATAAATCATTCACGAGAACCAATGGGAACTCATAAACAGCGTACTTCCCCTCCATCACCAAGAACAAATTAAGAGGTTGTATGACATCACAGGGGGAATGAAAAAGTGTGTTTCCACAGAGAGTCTGAAAAGCACCGGAGATTCGATGTTTAGCCAGAATACAGAAAACACGTAAAAAAGAGTATCACTCCAACTCCGTTCTTGTTTCACGAGATTGGGTCGAAATACTGCTGTGGTATCACGATGCTTACGACCCTGTCGTACTTAAACGAAAATATGCCATCAACAATCAAAAGTTGAATAATCACTGATAGCAATTATAATTAGCACAGATGCACTGTCAGCATAATAAATGCTGAAAGACAGCAGTGTGTTTGCTGAGAATTTTATAAGTGGAAAAGTTAATAACTGCATATGGAGCATCCGACATTGCCACTGTAATCGTAGTGCCCACTGTATCTAATACATGTGTGTTAATTGGGTCCAAATGCAAATCCTGTGTAAATTGCTCTGTGCAAATTGTCCCTGTGCAAATTGCTATATGCGTATCAGTAATACTCATTCTTCTATACCCATTGTTCTGTGATAGTTAGATGTATGACAGCATTGTGATTTGATGATCTCAACCGCTACTATGCATACAGAGGTAACCATTTATTTATCCCATATTAATATCAACGGAGAGAACTTACAAATGAAAGAGTTCGAGAGCCGTACTAGTTTTTCATACTCCACCCTAAGTGATGTTCTCATCATGGTTGTATGAGATGGATGTACCATCAAAGGTAAGTGTTTTTTCATTTAAATAGTAGTAAGGACGATTTACCTTATGACATGATACCTCTACGTTCATTGGTGCAGTGTGTGAGCGAGTACTGAGAGAATAATGGTAGTAATGAAAAAATAATTTTGATAAGTAAATGACACAATTTAATTTAATAATGAATTAAGGATATGAAACCAGTAAATAAGATAGATGTTTGCATGAAAGTCATAATTTAAAATATGTGTATTATATTATTGTGTATATATGTATGTATGTGTATATATGTATGTAGTAAATTGAATATTTAGTATATAGGGTAGGAAGTGTATAATAGAGTGTATCTGAACCATGGATCCGAAAAAGACTAAGCAAGCAAACAAAACAGCGACGCAAGATCCTCCTGGTGATAGCACCCTAGATTAGGATGTCAATACAAATGACAACGCCGCAAATATTTCTGCTACAACAAGCAGCAAGACGGTATGCGAAGAAACAGCGATCAATCAAGTACATCAAAATTCCTCTTTGCCAATCATGCAAATGCTGCCATCATTTGATGGATAATAATATATTAATTAATATTTTAGTGATGAATTATACAGTGTGCGAAAAAGTATAAGGACAAGCGAAAACTCGCCAAATCTAGAAATCTCTTAGACTGAGATATGTGCAATTTTCTTAAGTAAAAATATTGATAAAATTAAGTTCTTTTTCATGTAAATTAGTTAAATTTCCCAAAAATTAATACGTATAAATTTACTTAGTTTTAAACCTATATGATCTTGGAAAAATGTATAATGACAACTGTTTTTTCATCTAAAATTATAGTAAAATTTGCGTATTTGAAAGCAGAAAATGACCATTTCAAATATAAAGACTGGGTTTCTAAACAAAATTCACACTTGCCTCATTTCTTGACGATTTTTGTACGATGCCAAAACGATCTCATCTGTCTGACCATGAAAAAGGGAAAATTCTTTTAAAGAATGTGGATTGAGTGGGCATGAAATTTCGAAAAGAATTAAAAGATCTAAAACTGTAGTTTATAATTTTCTAAAAGAACTTGGAATGTATGGAATGAAAAAAATAACTGGAAGACCAGAAATTCTAACGCTTCGATAGAAAAGAATGGTTGTAAGAAAAGATTGCGAAAAAAGAGAAACTGCAAATGAAGTTGAAAGAAATTTGGACTTGCTATGTTCCACACGAACAGTTCAAAATGTTTTGAATAAACATCCGAATATTTAGTATGGAAAGTTAATGTCACGGCCGCCTCTTAAAAAGAAACATAAGGAACGAAGCCAAGAATTAAAAAAAAAAAGGTGCATTTCTCTCGGTCCAAAATGGATTGATGTAATATTTTCGGACGAAAAGAAGTTTAATCTTGACGGGTCAGATGGTTTTCGCTATTTTTGATATAATCTGCGTATAACCAAAGAAGTTTTTTCCATACGTCAATACGGTGGGGGCAAGTAATGATTTGGGGCGCTTTTGCAGCAAACAGAACCACGCCTATAGTCTTTATCAACTACAAAATGAACTCTAACAAATATGTTGATATGTTAGGCAAACATTTGTTACCTGAGGCTCCACTAGTTACTTCAGGGGACTATATTATCCAACAGGAAAACGCTTCCATACATGTTTCTAAGAGTGCAAAACTCTGGTTTAAAGCTAATTCAGTAAATTTACTTGATTGGCCGGCGAGGAGTCCCGATCTCAATCCAATAGAAAATTTATAGGGCCTTCTAGCCCGAGAAGTTTATAAAAATGGCACACAATATCAGTATAAACAAGATCTTGTGTTAGCTATCAAACAAGCTTGGAATAACATTTTAATAGACACTTTAAAAGAACTTTCAGCATCGATGACCTCTCGGCTTATTCAAGTAATTGAAAAAAATGTTGTTTTCTTGATTATTAAGAGCAATGTTAAGTAATTTAGAACATGTCCTTATACTTTTTTCTATATTTTCTTTATTGGTAATCTTTATAAGCTCAACTTTTGTACGGTTCATATTTGTTGTTGTATGTGTTGTAAATGTTATTATATAATTTCATATTAGAGGTCAGAAATATCAAAAATTCATTTTTAAAAAGTGAAAATAAAGTATATTTACATTCAATTATATGTTGTCCTTATAATTTTTTCGCGCACTGCATGTATTGTAATGTAATGTATTGTATATATATATATATATAAATTTAAGTGCAAGTAACAATAAGAGTGATGTCATAATATTCATAAAAAAAATACAATATACGATATTGGGAATTGTTATGTTAATATAGATATTTAATTCCTAGAAAGCTAATTCGGAGAACGAGGACTCATTCTTCCGTGCACCAGTATATGTGTTTTTCCATGTTAAAATATATTGTGCAATCAGAGCAGCAATGTTGTCTCCAATTCCTTGATATATGCGTTTCAGTGCTTCGATATACTGGTTCTTCAGTGTGCAGATGTGTATTCAGTGCAAATGGTTTTCTCCCCCTTTTTGGTCTTCTATCATGCAGAGCAGGATATCATGTCGCAAGACATGATGACATTTCGGAGACAAATGTCAGCCAAGTTAATAAGCGCTTTGAATCCAGCGCATAAGTAAATAAAGCATTCACGAGAACCAATGGGAACTCATACGTATATAAACAGCGTACTTCCCATCCATCATCTAGAACAAATCAAGAGGTTGTATGACATCACAGGGGGAATGAAACAGTGTGTTCCCACAGAGAGTCTGAAAAGCATCGGAGATTCGAAGCTTATCTATAATGCAGAAAACACGTAAAAAGGAATATCACTCCAACTCCGTTCTTGTTTCACGAGATTGCGTCGAAATACTGCCGTGGTATCACGATGCGCACCCTGTCATACTTAAGCGAAAATGTGCCATCAATAATCCAAAGTTGAATAATCACTGATAGTAACTATAATTAGCACAGATGCACTGTCGGCATAATAAATGCTGAAAGACAGTAGTGTGTTTGCTGAGAATTTTATAAGTGGAAAAGTTAATAACTGCATATGGAGCATCCGACATTGCCACTTTAATCGTAGTGTCCACTGCATCTAATAGAAGTGTGTTAATTGGATTGTGCAAATTGCCATATGCGTATCAGTAATACGCATTCTTCTATACCTACTGCTATGTGGTAGTTAGATGTATGACAGCATTGGGATTTCATGATTTCAACCACTACTATGCATACTGAGGTAACCATTTATTTATCCCATATAAATATCAACGGAGAGAACTTACAAATTAAAGTTCACAATAATCTGTTATTGAGTGAGAACTCTAAACTGAATACATTATACTAGCTTTTCTAGAAGATAACCTATAGCTGTGCTTATGAAATATTAATTACTCTGATTTATATATATATATATATATATATATATATATATATATATATATATATATGTATATATATATATTTATATATATACCCACATATATATATATATATATATATATATACCCACATATATATATATATATATATATATATATATATATATAATTAAAGAATTGATCAATTTAACCATGAGTTAGTGTTGTATGTTATTCCTCAGTATTCGAGAGCCATAGGAGATTTACATACTCCATCCTAAGTAACGGCATCAAAAGTAAGTCCATTTATTTAAATAGCGGTAAGGACGACTTACCTTATGACACATTCCACTTATTCAATTCAACGCATTTTACTCATTTACCCTAAGAATTTGACACGCATAGAGTCGAGAATGAGACGCCAAGCGAAACAAAGGGTTTGAACAGGATCGAAGTTGCAATTAGAATATCGATAAATATAAATAAAAAGGGATTCCAAAAGTAAAGAATAATGGAGGTCATTGCATTCAATTAAAATAAAAGCTTTATGAAAATTAGGGGTAAATGTATCATTAATAGCTAATCGTAAAAAAGCAGTAGCCAGTTTATTATTTTTAATATCAAGAGCATGTTCAGGTAAATGAATACCGATCATACTTTTTGTACTACCAATGTAAAACTTATTATCGGAAGATAATGCTTATAACCTTCATATTTCATGGATTTTCTCAGTATTCATACATTTTATATAAGGTTCTTTTATTTTAATAGTTAATATAGTTCTTGTAACCTGGGTGTATAGTTAATTATATAGTTAATCAATTAATTGTATTCAATTGATTGTAACCGTTACGTAAAATTTCACTGGTTTTCTCCCTTCTTTTCTTTTTAAAAATTCTACTTTTATCCCCTTATCTGTATGTTTTTTATTTTTTTGGAAAAAAAATGAAGATGGGGGATTAGTATAATACTACGAGAGAATACTACCCTTATCTCCTTAGATTTCAAAATATTCAAAAATTATGCATAATTGACAATTGTACTTGCTTAAAGTTTCGGGGCACATAAAGGTACATAATGTCTTTTCAGAAACAAAAGTTCTATTGGACGAGGTAAAACAACTATTTCTAATGTTACCCGAAATATTGTTGGTGTTAGAGAAAGTTGCACATTAAAACTCTCCAGTGTTCCGGTATCTGTCTAATTCTCTTATGGTAAAAGTTTTTCCGTTATTTTCTAGGACAATATTTATTGAACGATCACAAATCACATGCCATCTACTCTAATTTATTTCCTAAAACTGCAGTTAAAAATTTACTGTGAATAAAACCTAATCAGCAAAAATGTAAGGGTTTCAACTGATCAATCTCTTTTCACCTTTGAGGCAAAACGAACCTTTTACAGACAAGGCTGGCAGCGAATCGCAAACTGTGCACATCCACAATATTTTATCTGGAAATTCTGAAAATAATTATGAAAAAGTTATAGCGATTTGATTACTAAATTGATTAAAAATTTGACAGTGAACCAAGTGATTAAAAATACAACAATTGACTAAATTAAAAGGATAACAAAATATAATTAATAACTGAGATAGAAAAGCATCACATTATAAAAATTAGTGTGTATAGCAATTTTGCATCAGTTATGCATCTTTTTAATAATTAGTGTGCACTACTTTTAAATATTTCCCCCTTTCATAACATTCTGCGCTCCTGGAGTCAGAACAACCAAACTAACAAATTATACACTCATAAACATACTAAATGCATTAATACTTCTATGTTTTCCAGTTGGGTGTAAGTTTAATTTGTTTCTATTGATATACACATGGGAGAAAATACACAATTGTGGATGAATTCTAAAAAATTTCGTATTATGTTTTACTTTCATATTGCATAACATTTATATCAGATTTTTGTGATCATATTATTTTCACTTTGCGAATATTTATTGATTTTTTTGAAATTGTGTTCAAACGCCAATCACTTGTAATGGCATTTAAATGTTTCGTAAGGAATTACATTTAATTAAATTAACAATTTTTCAGGAGAATACTTTGATACCCAACTGACCCTCTCTAAATACGCCATGTATGTGCCCTCGAGCCTCTAACTGATTCAAATACGGCTCAAAAGAGTTTAATGTTAATTCTTGGCGTCAGCCAGTTTGCCGGCATTATTAGCTGGAACTTTGAGTTTATTGCTTAGGCTTGGACCTGACATTTATTTCTCTTTATATTCCACAGCATTCCAATAATATAATCCACAATCGCACATAAACATGTCAAAATTTGTCATTCCAATTTTATAATGCATATTTTAAGATACAATTAGTCTTTCGTCTACTTTAACATATCAAGTTTTGTTTCGAAGCAAAAGCTTGATGAAATATATGCTAAATTACACAGTGTGCCTAATTTTTTTTACAGAAAAATTTTCAGCATTATGATTTCCGGTAAAAAACATTGACCACGAAAACTATCATAGGATAGTGATGCAACAACTCTGATTTTAAATCTTTCCATATGTAAACGCCTACTTTAAGCCAAAATGATCTTCTATTACCTTATATTTAAAAAAAAAATAAGTTATGAGTTTTCAAATTAGCTAAGACCAAAGATTGTTCAAAGTACCCATAAAATTTTAAATTTTCTGATTGTACTGAGATTTTTCTTACCATTTGATAAATCCCCAGGATTTCAGGATGATTAATGATACTTGTTCAAGGTGGTCACAAAATTTCTATGGAGTTTAAATTCCCTACGTCTTACGCAATTTTTTTTTGGATCAAAATTGCACAGTTGACAACTTTTCATTTAAAATACTATTTTAGGAACCCGCCAAACTTTTGCTCCGTCAAGGCGTCGTGTACAATTCTGTAGCTGGCGAGTATATAATATACTTGACAAACACTGATTTCTAAGAGTCTTTTGCTCAGATCTCAACAAAGTTAAATACTTGATTCTTTTTCTCCGTAAATATGTCTCAACGTTAAGAAAAGTATCAAAGTTGGCCATTTGATAGGCTATATAGCCAGTGCCGTATTTTACCATATGTAAAGCAAAATTTTTCTTGGGTCAAAATTACACAGTTTTCATCTTTTCACTTAAAATGCTATTTTAAAAACCCGCAAACGTTCCTCCCCGTCAAGGCGTCGTATACAATTCCGTAGCTGGCGAGTGTATAATATACTTGACTAACTCTGATTTCTAAGGATCTTTAGCTCAGACCTTAAGAAAGTTAAAAACTTGATTCTTTTTCTCTGTAAATATGTTTCAAAGTTAAGAATAGTATCAAAGTCGGCCGTTTGATAGGTTATATGGACAGGGCCGTATTTTACCATAAGAAAAGCAGGCAAATTTTAGTGTCACAGATATTTAAATGTCCATCTCTTTTACCTCATCAATATTTCGTATAATTTTTTGAAATAATTTTTATTAATTCTTACCGTCGCTTTTGGACTTCATATATTCGTCAGAACTGAATAACATATAGAAATTTAAATAAGTTTAGAATATTTTGGAGCCTATACAACTCTATTAGAAATTTAACTAATTGGAACTCTTGATAATTATATTCAATTCTAACAACAGCATTATTTAGAAAATATTGACAGGACCTTATGGTAAGAAACCGGGTAACATGTAATGTGGCCAGGGATAATGCGGAAAATTGAAATAACTTTTCAGTGTGCATTTCGTATTGCCAAAAATGCTGTATCAAGTCTAAATTTTTATTCCATTTTATTCAGGGCCCGAAGGGTTGTGGATCAATTTTGTTTAACGCCTGTAACTTTGGACACTTATTCGTTAGCCGTAAATAGATAACAGTATTCTATCATCCAACTGAACATGAAATTGCTAAAAATATAAAATGAAATATTTTTATTTATGGGAAGAGTAAATAGAGACCGATAATAATTTAATGGTATATTTTATGTAATACATGTTTTCGTTTAATCAACGTGTGCGCTAAAGACAATTTTCCTTCAAGGACCCCCGGTAGAGGGCGCGCCTATTTGAAATCAGCAGATAAAATATACTTATTTCTTTTAAACTTTAGCAACACAAACAAATACAAATGGGCAAAAATACAACATGCAAGCGTTTCGAGGATACGTTGGATCGCGCGTTTTTTATTTATGCGGATACATGTTTTCACATATGTGGTCCTCAAGCTTTTAACTCAAATATGGGTCGTGGTTAAGAAATTGTTATGGACATCTTTATATATGATTATTATTGTTTCAAATTTTTAGGAATATTTTATTGTATCCTAAAAATTTCATGGAAAAGATTAATGCACTAAAGCGAATTCAACTGCCTTTATTTACACACACATTATTTACGTGCAGCCTATTTATAGCTTGCTCACTAGTTGAGTTCAGTTCCGCATAGTAGGCTGACGACATTTTGGTGACATATACTACAATTGCATATTCCACACTCTTGCGTCTCCAAATATAATCACCACGGGTTAGTGGTAATAATACAATCCGTGAAAAGGTTTCTGGATTTAAGGGATCGTTGAAATGGCACTTTTGGTGTCTGTACATACTATGGATTCCTTTGTTTCAACTGAGGCTTCTGGACTTAGAGTTCTGGATTCAGGATGAGAAATCTCGGCGAGCTTTGGAACGGTTGATAATGTAGGGGGCTGGGCAATTGGCAGAAGTCTCCTTGATTGTAGGATCCAGATCAAAAATGTCCATTGGTCCATCTCTTCGGCTGAAGACGATCCAGCTTTGAGTTATTGGTCAATATGCCCAGAGTCTGATGAGTGTGGTGCTGGTGTGTTTCCGGTGGTACTTGTTGCCTGGCTGGTTTCGTTGTGGGCTTGTCCCTGGATTGCTGGATGGGGCTTCTGTCGCCTCCGGTGGCTTTAATATCCGGAAAAGGTGGCTGTTGGCCCTACTCAATCGCATGGTTGTCTGCTCTTACCTTGGTGTCCTGGGCGGTGCAAGCTCTGTGTAGTGGGGTCGGCGGCTCTCTCTATCCGGTGGGATCTCGGCGGCTCTATCTGTCCGGTGGGGTCGAGTGCAGGGCTTTAAGACCCTTTACGTAATTGGTCAATATGCCCAGAGGTCGATTTATGATTTTACCGCCTGTATGTTGATATATATTGCTGGCTTTGTCTCACAAATCATGGAAATTATAAAAATTTGGGAGCAAAAAAAACTTTTTATTAAGAAATGGTGGCAATAGGTGACATTTTAAAAAGTGGTAAATTCTCCCCTGACAGCTATACTATTCGATATTCGGTGCGGTATAGATTCAATTAAGTTACTTATGTCCATCTGCGGAAGATTCTATCACAAATGCTGCAACTCGTTAGCTAATTTGGTGGTATTCTGAGAAGTCTGCAATTGCCGTCCTAGCATGTCTGAGGCGTGTTTTATCGGTGACCTGGATGGCCATGCGAGGGTATTTAATCCTAGAAGGCATTGTTGAGAAAGTCGTGCAGCATGTGAACGAGTGTTATCAGGTTGGTAAATGGAACCGGGGAGGCTTGACAGCTTAAGTAGAATAATCAGCTGTAGAATATCGTCAGCTGTACAAGTGAATCGTCACGGTGGCATAGCCCAGTGGTAAGCGCGTGGGATTGCCCTCGTACGACTTGAGTTCAAGTCCAGACTCTGCTCAATCTGTCCCCGTGTTCACGTGGAGTACGACTACGTTAACTTTCACTTTAACTATGTGGGTCCGTAAGTCTTTCAGAGAGTTTAGTGGTAAGGGATGGAGGGCATGGTCCCCGTGGATGACTTTCGCAAACAATTTTTATCAATTTTCCT
Organism: Amaurobius ferox; assembly: GCA_951213105.1. Taxonomy (NCBI): domain Eukaryota; kingdom Metazoa; phylum Arthropoda; class Arachnida; order Araneae; family Amaurobiidae; genus Amaurobius; species Amaurobius ferox. The sequence goes on from OX578151.1 coordinate 35,023,990, forward strand.
AAATTTCTTCACTTTGTTCTTTTCAATAATTATATTTTTCAAGGAGATAAATTATACCTACAAGTGTCAGGGGTTCTACAAGGTGGATGCAGTAGCAGTATGTTAGCTAATTTATACCTTTATCATTATGAACAGCCTTTTATATCAATAGATTATAAAATTTACAGATACGTTGAGGATCTGATATGTTTAGTATATACTGAAAATTATGGCATAGATATAGATTTCTATCCAGATAATTTGGAATTAATTCCTAATGAAGATACTATTTGTAATAATATTAATTTTTTGGCTTTAAATATAATTATTGATCCTACTAATGGAATAGTTACTAATTTATATGATAAAAAAGACTATTTTAATTTCAATATTAATAAAATATTACCATTTAATTCCGGTAACTCGATTCAATTGTTTAGAAATATTATCCTTAGTCAACTTTTTAGAATTTATAGATTATCTTATAAAAAATTTCATACTATGCATATAAATAATCTAAAAATTACCAGCAAATTATATAAATATTCAGCTTATTTAGTAAATGGTATAGTTAAAAAGTTTATATTAGCTGAATTTTCATGCAATCACTTCTTAGTATCTTAATTTTGCCAGAAATCAAAATTTTCTTGAATTAACATTACTTTATATCTACGTCCACTTAAACATTAGCCTCATTATTGTACGTCCCTCTATTTCGTAGCACTTTTCGTAGAATATTACCTTTTAATGCCTTTTCGCATTACTATTATTTATTTTATACGATTGGCAACAGTAGATCTATACTTATATCCTTTGCGAATGGCAACACTGGTCTATTCATTCTGGGTTCCATTGGTTCGGACTTATGCAAAGTTTTTTTTCAGGCATTCTTGTTTCCTTTATAATTTTTCTATCTTTATGTGTGTTGTCCAAGCAGAAATAGTTTATAGAAATAATCTATTTATCTCTTCAGAAACATACATATTTTGGGTTCATTTTGATTATATACTTGGATCTGACAAAGAGTTTTTTCGAAATGAACAATTCAATTATTTAGGTCTAGTCCTTGTCCACTTGTCCACGTGTATAGCATTAATGCTTATATTTTATTTGTTTTTTCATCATCGATTCCATCATTTTGTTGTTTGTTGATTATCTTTAGCTTGGACTCGAAATTTGTATTTTTTTCATTTTATTAATGATTCGATATTTAATTCTTCTTTTTATTATGTAGGTTTTATTTAAAGTTATGATTTTTGAGTTGCAACTTTTCGTTATTCTATCATTAGAATTTGAAACTATTATTATTATTACTAAAATCATTTTATTTATAGGCTACATGTGCGCAATAAATTAAATGTATTTTTCATTGTCATTATTACTTAATAAATTTAGTATTCATATTTGCAAAGTATCCTTAATTCGTTTAGCATTCTTCGGTAATTATGAAAATTTTTTACACACACACACACATACGAGATAGATCATTAATAGAAAATGTTCTGTATGACATAAATGAAAGGAAGATGGACTGAAATGTAAATGTGACAACAAAAATACTATACGACAAACCATTGAATATTTAAAAACAACATGATAAGAAAATATTATAAATAAAACATGTACTAAATTGGTATAAAATATCCCTTTTTTCCTTGTTCCATATAAAGTTAAGGAATGGAATAAGAATTACATGTATGGTAAAGAGGGATGAATAAAATTTTGTACAACACATTTAAGATGAAATTATCGTACGGCGAATGGCGGATAACAACACCATTGGTGTGGACGAGGCTTTTCTCCCAACTGCACGACCCTCTTTAACAGTTGTTTGTCTGGGACGTCATGAGTTTCTGTAATGGTTACATACATGCGCCTTCTATGATCCATTGTTGCCAACACCCAGCAACTAACATATCACTTCGACCAAGATGGCGACTGACACGTCTGTTGGGCAAACCAACTTCCCTTAGGTCTGGTATGACCTCTCTCTAAATCCGACAATTGTTCATATTGTCGTCGAGTACGTCTCAAAGGTATCTTTTTACGCAACTTGCAGTATCAAAGCAGAAAATCCAGTTCCAATTGGCCGTGAGCTAGAACACCTGTCGTTTTAAAAGCTGCACGCCGCGTCGTTCTCGTGCGTCTTGCATGAGCTCTATAACATTATTGACGCTGAGAGTTCAGTAATTTGTATAACTCTTAAAACGATATATGCATGCCGTGTTTCACGGCTGCAGTTCAATTTTTTATGGGTACATATATTTTTGTTTTCTGCAACAGAGTGTATAAAAGGAAAATTGTAATTCTTAACAATAAATACATGGACCACTCAATCAGTCTCCGGTCTAACTAAGAAAAACAATTTTCTTTTTCAAAAATTCGACTTTATTCATCAACATACTCTCCTTAAAGAGTGATACATTCATTCCAACGCTCCTCTAACTTTTCGATGCCTTGTTTGTAGAACGATTTGTTTTTGCTCTCAAAATAGGCCTCAGTTTCGGCAATCACTTCTTCATCTGATCCAAGTTTCTTTCCCTGGAGCATCTTTTTGATGTCTGCAAAAAGCCAGTAGTGTCTGGGGGCTAGATCTGGAGAGTACGGTAGGTGAGGAAGCAATTTGAAGCGTAATTCATATAATTTAACCATTGTTTTCCTCGACTTGTGAACTCTTGGTGGAACAGCACTTTTTCTTTTGCATGTGAGGACATTTTTTCTTGATTGCTACACTCAATCGATCCAATAATGCCATGTAATATTCGCTATTGATAGTTTTACCTTTCTCAAGATAGCCGATGAACACAATACCATGCGCGTCCCATAATACGGATGCCATAACCTTGCCAACTGACTTTTGTGTTTTTGGTCGCGTTGGACGACTTTCACCGGCTTCTGTTCACTCAGCTGACAAACTTTTTGATTCAGGTGTGTAGTAATGGATCCATGTTTCATCCATTGTCACATACCAATGCAAGAAATCCTTCTTATCTCGCTTGAACAGCTCCAAACAGCGCTCTGAATCTTCGACGCGTTGTTGTTTTTGGTCCTGTGTGAGCAAACGCGGCACCCACTTCGAAAGCAACTTTCGCATGCTGAAATTTTCATGTAAAATTGTAAATACACTACCTTCTGATATCTTTAAGATGTCAGCTGTCTCACGCAACTTTACTTTATGGTCTTTCAAAACTATTTTGTGGACTTTTTAGCGTTTTCCGGAACAACTGCCGATTTTAGACGACTAGAGCTTTCAGCATCATCGGCGGTGTTTGTACGACTGCATTCAAATTCAGCCTACCAGTCAATGATAATTGATTTCCCTGGTGCAGAGTCTCCATAACGCTTATCAAGCCACTGTTTGGCTTCAACAGTATTTTTCCCCATCATAAAACAATGTTTAATCAACACACGAAATTCTTTTTTATCCATTGCTTTGAAAATTACAGAACTGGGGTCACTAAAACCACTGTAACCTATAAACTAATTGTCAGAATGTTATGAAATTTTGACACGTGTCGTTTGAAGGTTGGTACTATCCAGAAATCATATAGGTCTGCCAACAGTATTGCCATATATGTGTCAGACCGGAGACTTATTGAGTGAATTGTTAGTAGTTGTATATCAGTCATTACTTTTAGCAATGTAATTATCTAAACACCACATATAAAACAATAGTGACTCAAAGAATCAATACAATAGTGACTCAATAAAACAATAGTGTCTCAAGTATTACATTTTTCATAACAACGGGATTAATAATACTCTAAACTTAATTCTATGAGTCACAATTAAGTATACTAGTTAGGCCCGAGGGCATTCACCCTGTAAGCAATTAAAAAGAAAACGGTTTATTCATGGAATATCTACTAAAATAAAGCACAACAATCAATCACTGTCCTTGGAGCTATAGCACAAAATGAGATTTTATAATGTCCATTGTTGTAAATTAATTAAAAATGAGTCCAATATCTAGCTTCATTTTCAGTATCTAATGTTATATACCACGTAAAGCTCCAGAATTTTCCATTGTTGTAAATAAGTTAAAAACGCGATGTATATCCAGCTCCGTTTTCAATGTCTGATGTCATACGTAACGTAGAATTCCAGAATACTGATCTTTATACATAGATTGGAACATAGTGATTCTTAACAGCAACATATAACTTCAACAGTATAATATAATATAACTTATATACCTCATTAGTATAATATAATATTACTTATTAGATTTTAGCGATGTAAATATTTAAACATGAAACATCATATATAAAAGAAAAGTAGTAACTCTTATAAATAAAAAATGTCTCGCGTTTCATCAACAAAAATATGTCTCTTTAAACTGTATCACACTTAAATGTTTTATTTTGTAAACTATAGGTGCTTAAAACAGTGGTGGCTTGTGGTTTTAGAAACAGGTAAAGTGCTATATAGAAAACAAAAAAAAAATCTGATGTAGGCAGCACATGACTCTCCCTGCAGACTCATATTCACGTTCTATTTATTTTTTCAGTAATTCATTAAATTGAGTTTAGCTGCACAAAATTACAGCATAATTACTTTAAATTAAATTGAATTTGCACCTTTAATACAATTTTCGTTTTCATTTGGTAACTGGACTTATATTCAACTCATTTTCTGGGGTGGCGCATCGAAAATATGAAAAAACTAAAATATCTCGAAAACGGCCAACCCTAGAGTAATGTTGTTGGTTATGATTCTTTTCATCGTCAAAAATTACATATAAAATAAGCATTTAATTGATGTATTTGAGCATGCATAGTTTTTTATTTTTTGATTAAACAATTTCTGCGAGCCATTTCGCAAAAAAGGCAGGTTCTTTTTTTCCGAATCATATCAAAATCTAGTCAGCAACAGGGTCACCCACAAGGAATTTAGGTAAAAAATTTTATGAAATTCGGAAAATTAGTTTTTTAAGTTAGGTGTGTACAAAATTTGAATAGACAGACAGACAGACAGATAGACACACACATACACACACACACACACACACACACACACACACACACACACACACAGATAGACACACACACAGACGTCAAGCTTAAAATAGTGTTTTCGTGTTCCAGAGGTCTCAAAACGTGTAGATCCGCCGAAAACTCGAGTTGCGATTTTCGGAACGATTCCAATACTTTTTCTGAACATTAAAATGTATTGCAGGGAAAGTAAAAATAAATAAATATATTTTAACTTTATTTTTATTTGATATTTCTTCTTTCCTTTACTTTTCGATGTTATCTTCTTTTTCATAACTTTTGTTATTCTTGTAACTTCTACATAAAATTATATTAAAAAAAAATTGGCTTTATTTTTAATCAATGATATTTATATTTGATGCACATTATTTTGTAAGGCATAATTTCCGTTTATGTTAATTTAAATTGCCGAATTGTCCAAGAAAGAGAGCCTCTCCCACAAATATTGTTTCACGAAGGCCATAAAAATCGTCACTCTGGCAATATATACATGTTAAAATATACATTTCTTCTTACGAACCAGAAAACAATTGATTAAAATATCATTAACACAACACATAATTTTATCCGACATCACAACATATAACAGGTGACGCAATAAGACAAAATTTCCATAATCTCCAGTTGTTATCCCCCCCCTCACCCCCACCACTAAGGATAATATTGAAAAGTCGCTAAATAACTCGCAGTCAAACAATGCAATGTCAGGAATTGCTAGAAATCTAACTACCTTATTGACGCTTTATCACACATTTAGAAAATTGTCTGGTGAAGCGTTTGGAAAAGAAATCTGCTACCTCGTCTAATCCATTAGCCGATAATATATGTGACGCTCTGGGTTTTTTAATTGGTTTGAGGTGTGATGTCACAACCTTATCCTGTCGGTTCGCTGTTTTTAATCCTAAAGCAGGGGATTTTGTCAAGGGGGGGGGATCACCCGGGTATGTATGCATTTTTTTAAATTCTGGCTTTGCGCAATGATCTCACGGGAATATCAAACGCGCGCAATTTGTTCTCGGACTCTTTGGAGAGACCAAGAATCTCTTTGTCACTGAGGAAGGTGTGCGCAGCACAATGAAAATTTTCTGCGCTGGTTGTTTACATATGAATATTACCACTTTAACATTAGCAGGCAATTAATTGTAATAATGGGAAAACTTTGGCAACAACTCTCCTGATCCGTGGCGTCACGAATGACGAAATGCTAAGTTCATTGACGTCAGGGTGACAACTTTTTGATTGGTAACCAGGTTGATGACCCAACCTTATATTAAAGAATCTTGGATTTCGTTAACTCAAAAGTAAGATTCTGGATTTATGAATAATTTCTTTTGTACGGTCTCGTATTTAGGACCCATCACCAGTTTATCTTTCAGCATGACAGATAAGTTAGTACTGAAATTACAGTTTTTAGAAATGTTTTGTAATTCGGAGATATTCGTATTCTGAAATGTACTCACCTTCTAACTAGTTCCGTAGAATCTGTAACTCTGCCTTTTCCAGTGAAGCTGGGGTTTGAATGGTCAGTGAATAGTTTAACGATTTCAGTCTATTGTAGATCGAAAGTTTTCTTTGGTTTAGTAAGATTCTTTAGTATAAGTTAGTGCTCCTGCAGAACTCAATAGAGCCCATACTTTCAATTCTTCTTTGTCTTTAACACAACGACGATTCCGTCTATTAATATATTATGGAAATTCTTCATCTATGGCACAATACGTATCAAACTGATCCGTGGCCTTCCTCATTGCTATTATTTATATTTATATCCGCTGCAAATAGAAATCGATAATATTTTAATGGTATATTTTATATATAAAATGTTTTCGCTCAATGTGCTGCATGGTTATTATAATGGCCATTTCTCAAGTTCGCTGCACCATAATAGAGGGTGCAGCTAAAGCATGAAACATATAAGTGATTAATTAATACTTAAACAACGCAATCAAGCACAAATGAGAAAAAATTCAACATGCAAGGTTTCGAGGGTTCCTTGGATACATATAATGTATAAGGAAAGTATTGTGACGGGGTCGAAAATTCGAATTCGAGTTTTCGACGGGTGAGCACGTTTCAAGCATCCCTGAACACGAATCAGGCGTTTTTGAGATGATGTCTCTGTGTGTGTGTGAAAGTGAGGCTGTGGAGAAGATAACTGACGAACGAATGGAGTGATTCGAACAAAATTCGGTACAAAAATTACAATCTATGAATACTGCTAGCCTATTGTATTTATACACTAATCGGATGTTCAGAACCCCTCCCCCCCATTAAATTTTCCAGTGAAATTTTGAAAAAATCATAAAAAAATTAAAACCTTTAATTAAGTTACGTAAATAGTCATTTCTTATGTAATTTGTCATTAGAAAACGATTGACATAAATTTTAGAACGCTAGCATGAACCGTTCTCGAGATATTGCACATTTTTCAAATAAATTTATCAAAAAATCCCATAAATTAAAAAAAAATATTAACAGTTGAGAAACATGTTCACTTTTCATATGTAATATCATGCGATAAATTTGGTGACACCACTCTCGTGGATCTAGCTCGTTCCATTCATGAATAAAGATACTTTGAGTAATACTTTTGTATTTGAACGCCAATAGTAATTTTTCTGCTATGAGAATAACTTATTTCTTCGGCCATAACGCTTGGCGAGATTTTGGCGACGAATTTGGCGGAATGTCGCCAACTTGGCGACTTTTTTAAATGTTGCCAAATTAACCAAAATCTCGCCAAATGGATAAAAATGACGCTAAATCAATGAAAATGACGACTAATTGACGAAAATTCAATGTCTTGGAAAGAATATAAGTATCTTATAAAAATAACCTATTTTTTTTTACTGTAACAGTAGTAAATTCATTGCATTATATAAGGAAAGTCATGTGCTGCCCACATCAGAGTTTTTTGTTTATGAGGATACGTTATTTTTGCAAATGTGGCCCGCGAGAATCAAATATGGCTCTTGGTTGAAAAATGTTGAAGACCGCTTTATATAGTTATTACTGTTTTAAATTTTTAGGAACATTTTTTTGTATCTTAGAGCTTGGGAAAAAAAGTTATATATTACTTCGAACTCAATCACCTTTATTGGCACACATATAGGTGGAGCCTATTTATAGCTGCGCAAGTAGACGTGGTCAATCCTGCATTTTAGGCTGACGTTATTTCGGTGGCATATTATATTTGCACATGCCACACATTTTGTCTTCAATCCTTTTCAGTTCTTTAAAACTGTTTTACATTTATTATTTTGAATATTCTCCTGTGATTCGATTCCAGGCTTGACTGGAAGTTCCTGTTTGTATCGTGCTGTTCTTAAATAATTCTAAATATGTGTTAATGTTTTGGCATGTTTTCATTAAATTGTTATTACATTGCTAATTTTTGGCTTTTCCCGATCGTCTGCATCTGCTCTATACCCTTTGGATGAGTTGGACGACCTGGGCAATAAAAAAAATGAAACTAATTAGAAAATAACTCAAAATGATGCAAAACAATTAAGAAAATAGGAATACAAGTGAAAAACAAATATGAAGGGAACAACTGGCTTTAGAGGCTAAATGAGCTAATTTCGTCAAAATTTTTTTTTGGAAAAATAACTGAAATTAGGAGAAAGGAAGATAAATGATCATAAGATGAAGCTGACAAAAATGGAAAATTAAACCAGCGATTTTCAAGCGAAAGGGAAGAAGGAACAATGATAGTTAACAAGGGATTTTTTTTATAAGGAAATCATTAATTTTATAGTTAAAAAATTTTATAGTTAGTTTCTTCTGTAGTCTTTTGTCTCTTTCGGAGACCCGACGGAAAAACATCTATACAAGCATTTGTTCCCAGCACTTGAGACTAGAGTTTCCCGAATGCTGAAGGTAGACGGAGGGTTTCCAGATTTGTCGATTTTTAGCCAATTTGGCGACGTTTGGCGACTTTCCAAAGGTTCGAGAAGGACGGCGAAATAACGATTATGCTACGAGATATAAGATATTTTCAGAAGTTTCTACAGTGAGAGACTATAAAGGAAATCATTATCCAGACGGAGAGGAGTTGATGAAATATGAGTTACATTGAACTCTGACTTTTATTAACGTTTTGAGAATTGCAGTGATTGTTTTGTAAAAGTACTTTCGTCAATGTTTTCAGAATAATATCAGTTATTTTGTGAAATTAGCGGAACATTAAAGCGTTGTTTGACTGTATATTGCTGTGTTTGTGATTAAAGGTGTTAGTTATCCAGAAATTTGGACTCATTCTTGTACCTTGGGCGTACACCCACGATTCCAGAGGATACGTCGTAACAGTATTTAGGCATAAATAAAAGAATAATACAGCATACAGCGGTTTCGCGGATGCGTTAGATCCCCTTCGTCAGTGCAAGGGAACCAACACACCCCAAATCAGAAAAACGAAACGTACAGAAATAGAAGAAACAGAGGGAGGTGTATATACCCAAGTCCTGTATTAAGAGATATTTAAACATTACGTCGTAAATTAAAAATGCAGAGCGAAAAGTACCCATAAATATTCAATTCACTCTTCTTTTGTGAAAACATAACGCATTGAATAAATATTAACAACGACAGACAGAAAAAAGGAATTAAAGTCTTTAGGAAAACCCACGTTCTTCTTACATTCGATTTTTTTTTTATCATTAAGTACCTGCCAATAAAGATTCCTAATTAGATTTCATATTTTCCTCATGTAGGCGGTTCTAATTTCGTCGTTATGTCTTTTCCTGTCCGCGATGTTGACTTTCTCTTCCTACGACTAATCCGAGAAAAGAAAATATCTGTCTTATAGAGGACATGTCCTGTCATCTGCTAGTGACGTGTCATCAGGGGAACAGCAGGACATGGCAGATAAACTTGTTTGCCTTATCGTCCTTCTGTGAATGATGATTAATAATATAGATAGACGTTCCCTGTCAAGAACATAGAATGTTAAGGGATCAGAAATAATAATAATAAATTACGATTTTCGGTTTTATTGCCTTTAATTTTCGCTTTACCTGCGTACATTAGAGAGAAATAAAGTTCCGTGGAAAACAGAAATTAAAGAGTTGTTTTTAAATTACCAATTTTGAGCAGTCCTGAACTTGAATTGAACATTTTTATGCTGATGTTTGTGTGTATATGTGTCTGTGTGTGTGCGTGTGTATGTATAGGCGTCAATGTGAAAACAAGGTTTGAAAGAGAATCCTCAAACACCCGAATAAATTTCTAAGGAAATATTTAAGAATGCGCACGTTAGATCTATCTATAGGTAAAGTGAACATGCACGATCGAATAAAAGTGATTACAGCGTCCCCAATAGAGTATAAAAAAGTTAACCAGGTCGGCAACAAAGCGAGATGACGAGAAACCAATGCTATTGAGCTTTGTCGAATTTATAGCAATGCACGAAAGAAATACTAGAAATGCACACTAGAAATGCACGAAATGCGTATATAGAAGGAAATAAATATCTGTCAGAAAGTTGTATCACCAGAGCTTCTAGCACGGTGACACCTGCAATGCTTGTTAAATGACGCGCTCATATTCTTTCTGGAATTCAAATGTGCATTGTCTGTAACGGGGGGCATTTATATAGTCTCTATACACAAGACTTCTGTTTATGTATGTGTTGTTTACTGTATCGTGTAATGAACAGCAGTCAGTCATTCGTAATTAAATAAAAATATGCGGGCAACTTGGCATCAGAATTTAACAAAACATTCTTTGAAAAACATGATTTAATAAAAATTTTATTAGTCATAATATGTTTTTTGTGTTAAGGACCCCTTTAAAGTTCGTCATAGACCGTAGGGGGTTTTCTGACCCCACTTTAGGAACCACTCCGCTAGTGAATATGAGAGTAAAACTAAATAAGTAAACGGATAAATGACTGAAAAACATTACAAACAAAACTTTTCATTCATTCATGTTCGTTCAAAGTGTTATTCATGGAGGCAAAATTAAGGAGTTAAAACTTCATATTAAGAAAAACCCCAACATCGTTTGAGATAATCATTCAGGTGGCGCTGTGATAAGATAAGTAGTTCTGCATTGTATGCATTTCTATAGCGAAAGGCCTAAAACATGTAATTAAACTGTGAATTTTGTAAAAAAAATTATTAGCGCAATGCAAAGTAGAACTGAAACAATAAAGAATATTTCTACGTATTTAAAATTATTTTACATTCCAATGTCAATGTATTTTTATCTCTTTATATTCTGTACTTTGTCCTATAACTATGAAACAACACTGGTTAATTATACTCATAATTAGGGAACTCTTAATTTAAAAATAATCAAACATACATATACTAAATACAACGGTTTTTTGTTATGTCAGCTAACAATAGCGACTATTAGCTTGTAATTTTATTTTGTATTATGCACATGGTGTGGTTTGGTGCCTGGTCTGGCTATGCAAGTATATCATTATTATTGTTTACATATTTAGTTTCGGATGATTACTTTCGCTTCTCGTCTGACGCTTTACTACATGAATAACGTGTGCTTAAAAAGTTGCTTGGTGGAGAACAGCAAGAAAAAAACATATTTGTTTTTCTTAATCGCCCTTACAGTTTCCTCTGGAAAAAGTTGTGTGGCAATATGTATTCAATTTCTAATTAATAAGTTTATAAATTAATATATTCAATTAATAAGTTTATAAAGTTGATATAGACATTATTTATTGCTTGTTCTGCGAACTATTTCTTTTAGAAAGAAATCAATCAGAAACGTCTTCAAGTAGAATAAGTTTTAATATTTTATTTACAGATACGAAAATTTATACTTGTATAATTTGCGACGTTTAGCTGAAACAGAGCAGCTTTGAACGCGATATATACATTTATTACAAATCATTTCAAGAAAAAATAATTCAATTCAATGCATTTCAAAACCCATGTGCATAAAATAAATCAGGACAATTCATAAAGATAACACTAGTGGTGAAGCATTAGATTTCCTGAAAAACATATAAGGGTCTAACACACATAGAGTCGAAAATAAGACGCCAAGCGAAACTAAGGGTTTGAACGGGATCGAAGTTACAAATAAAATCTAGATAAAGGTAAGTAAAAAGGGGTTCCAAAAGTAAAATATTACGAGAGGTTATTGCAGTTAATTAAAAGAAAAGCTTTATCAAAATTAGGGGTATATTTATCATTAATAACTAATTGTGTGAAGAGCAGTGTACAGTTTATTATTTTTAATATCAGGAGTATGTTCAGATAAAGGAACACCAACCATACGTTTTGTATTACCAATATAAAATTTATAATTATTATCGGGCGATAAAAGATGGCCAACATGCACCCCAACTTGAAACAAGAAATTACTTTTATCCTTTAAATTTATCAGATCGAATACGACTAGATAACGGAAAAACAGTGGAAAGGGCAGGTATAAACTTATATTCACGGCAAAATTGGAGAAGAGGATAAAAAATCGCAGGATGGAAAGAAATACTCAATTTATACTGTAAAATGTCAGAAGCAGGGGTAAGATTTGTTTTGATATAAATAAATTTAGAACGAATGAAGGCAAATATTATTCTAGATTCTGTCATAAATAATAATGTAATAAAAGTAAATCTCTAATAAATATGTCATCATAATTTTATAATGCATTATTTTAAGATATAATTTGTCCTTTTCTCCAACTTTAACATATCAAGCTTTGTTTCGAAGCAAAATATTGATAAAATATACGCTAAATTACACAAAGTGCCTAATTTTCTTTACAGAAATATTTTGAGCATTTTGATTTTGATAAATAACATGGATCACAAAGGCTGTCGAAGGATAGAGTTGCAATGACGCTGGTTTCAAATCTTTCCATATGCAAACGCCTATTTTAAGCCAAAATGGTCTTTTATTACCTTATATTTTTTTTAAAAAAAGTTATGAGTTTTCAAATTAGCTAAGGCCGAAGATTGTTCAAAGTACCCATAAAATTTCAACTTTTCAGACTGTACCGAGTTTTTGCTCACCGTTTGGCCAATTCCTAGTCTTTCAGGGTGATTAGTAATATTTGAAGGTGGTCAAAGAATTTCTAATGGTTTAAATTCTCTACGTCTTATGCAACATTTTTTGGGGTCAAAATTGCACATTCGTCATCTTTTCACTTAAAATGCTATTTTAGGAACCAGGAAACGTTCCTCCCTGATAAGGTGTCATGTCCAATTCCGTAACTGGCGAATGTATAATTTACTTGACAAACCTCGATTTCTAAGGGTCTGTAGCTCATACTTCAAGAAAATTAAATGTTTCCTTCTTTTTCTCTATAAAAACGTTTCTGTGTATATAAGTTGAGAAAAGTCTCAAAGTCGGCCATTTAATAAACCATATAACGATGTCCGTATTTTACGATACGTTAAGCAGACAAAAATTCTGGTGTCTCAGTTAGATAAAAGTAAATCTCCTTAACTTCATCAATCTTTCGTATACATTTTTGAAATAACTTTTATTATTTCTTACCTAAAAAGCATATAGAAATTTAAATAAGTTTTGAATATTTTATAGCCCATGTTAGAAACTAAACAAATTGAATCTGATAATTATATTCAATCCTAACAAAAGCGATATTTAGAAAATATCCACAAGATTTTACTGTAACATTCCGTGCCAACGTGTATCAAACCACGCCCATTTTTTCATTTCGTGTTCTCTTGAGGTATTTAAATAGCTTATTTTTCATTAAATATGAAAGGGGCGGGAGGGGGTCAGTTCTGTACAAAATTATAAGCAGATTATTTCATCCCGTATATCTATTTGAGCGAGTAAAAATGTGGCTAGGGATAATGTGGAAAAGTTAAATAACTTTTCAGTGTGCATTTCGTATTGGCAAAAGTGCTGTATCAAGTCTAAATTTTCATTCCATTTTATTCAGAACCCGAAGGGTCATGGATCATTTTTATTTGACGGCTGTCAGTTTGGGCGGTTATTTAGAGAGTTATTTGTTCGAACAGATATTCGTTAAGCCCTAAATAGGTAACAGTATCTCATCGCCCTGCAGAACATGAAACTGCTGAAAATATAAAATGAAATATATTTATTTATGGGAATAGTAAACAGAAACCGATAATATTATAATGGTATATTATATGTAAGAAAAGTTGTCGCTTAATCACTTACTTGTATCTTCTACCTGTATTCTCTCAAGGACCCTCGGTAGAGGGCGCGCCTAGTTGAAATAAACAGATAAAATATACTCTAACTTATTACGTTTAAACTTTAACAACACCATCAAATACAACATGCAAGTGTTTCGAGAATTCGTTGGATCGCGTTTTTTATTTATGAGGATACATGTTTTCGCATATGTGGTCCTCGAGCCTTTAACAGACTCAAAGATGGCTCGTGGTTAAGAAACGGTTGTAGACATCTTTATATATGATTATTACTGTTTCAAATGTTTAGGAATATTTTATTGTATCCTTAAGCTCTTGGAAAATAATAATGCACTGCATCGAACTCAACTGCCTTTATTTACACACACATTATTTACAAGTGCAGCCTATTTGTAGTTGCCCCACTAGTCGAGTTCAGTTCCGCATAGTAGGCTGATGTCATTTCGGTGACAGATATCAAAATTGCATATGCCACACTCCTCCGTGTCAAATATAGTCCCCAGGTTACCGGTAATAATACCATCGGTGAAGATGCTTCCGTATTGTTGAAATGGCATCTTTGGCGTTGGTACATACTATGGATTCTTTTGTTTCAACTGAGGCTCTTGGAAAATAATAATGCACTGCATCGAACTCAACTGCCTTTATTTACACACACATTATTTACAAGTGCAGCCTATTTGTAGTTGCCCCACTAGTCGAGTTCAGTTCCGCATAGTAGGCTGATGTCATTTCGGTGACAGATATCAAAATTGCATATGCCACACTCCTCCGTGTCAAATATAGTCCCCAGGTTACCGGTAATAATACCATCGGTGAAGATGCTTCCGTATTGTTGAAATGGCATCTTTGGCGTTGGTACATACTATGGATTCTTTTGTTTCAACTGAGGCTTTTGGACTTAGAACTATAGTTCTGGATTCAGGATCAGGAGTCACGAAAATTCGAAAAATAAGATAGAAAATTCTTAAAAGCGTCATCGATTGTAGGATCCAGATTAGGATCCAGATCAGGATCCATCTTTTCCCCTGAAAACAACCCCGCTTTTTGTAATTGGTCAATAGTTCAAAACAAGCGTCCACTACATATCAATAATTAAATTTGCTTCCGCTGCTTAAATAATATTTTTTAACACAATTTAAAATTGCGTCGATCCAAAAATTGCACGTTTCAAATTGCACGCACTCTCCGCAACAGCAAAATAAGTACGAGAAACACAATGGACCGAATTTTCAACCCACCACTTATGAAAACGCGAAAGGAAGTAAATGGTTCTGACCATATCGTTTATGCTTTCACAGCTACGCAGGGAGTGGCTTCAGTGGTAGAGCAGCCGGAAAAAAGAGCCCGATTTCCCGGTGCTTGTGGAATGGTTTAAGTTAGTACAACCGTCTCAGTAGAAGAGTACTAATTGCGTTTCATTCATTCAAAAAATCTATGACATTACGGGGTACAAAATTTATAATTAATCAAAGGGTGGGTTTATAAAATTATTTTTTGGAGTAGTCTGTGATATATTTAGGAGCTGCTGTTAAAATATGAGCTTCAGATATGTTGGATAGAGCGTCAATTTTAGTATATTGCAATATAAAAATCGGAGAGGCTGTGAGGATTCTATTATTTATTATCATTTTATTCTAATTCTACTTTCTTAATTTATGCCCTAAACTTCTTTACTTTCATTCCAAAATATCGCAGGCTCATGATTCGCTAATTCTATAAGAAGGGTAGACTTTAGAACTAAGTCTCTGCCATTTTGACGAGTTCGCGAGCGTGTGTGTTCTGATCGTCCTTGGAAGTTAGCATCGAGGATATTGCCTAAAATCTTCAATTAAGGAGTATATATATTGTGTCGCAGTTTGCTCATCATAGGTTCAGATTGAATGTCAGTTTAGTAATAAGTTAGGTTTGAATTTCATTGTTGATTAATATATCTCGGGTAGAATTTGTAATGATAGAGTTGTAAATACTTTGTATATAGAATTGTATTTACAATATGTGTTTTGGGTTCCCAGCGAAGTTAGCTGTAAATAAAGTTTAATTGTTAAATGCTTTGATTCCTTCGAACTCTAGTCATTAGGCTAGTTTTATATTAGATTGAAGTCAATTTAGGAGTTTACACAAAAATTATGATCTTGGGTAGAAAGTAGAATAGTACTTTACAATGCAAATCAACCCTGTTGCAACCCTAGTGCAAAGATGTCGGAGGTCTGAAAGTGACCCTAGAACGACTAGTACAGATTCAGTGGACTTTGGAAGATTGAGCACTGATTTCAATTAGAGAGGATAACGGTCACGCAGAATACTAACTTGGGTAAAAGTAATAGTAGTAGGATATGTTGTCGCTCGTTACCTGAGGTAAAAATAGCAGGAGGTGAGCAATCAAATTGTCAGTTGCCTGACAATCTGACAGTAGAGGGTGGAAAATGCAGAGTCCACGTCAAAGATAAGAGTTTGCAATTTCGTCCCAGTATCTCAATGGCAGAGCGTCAGATGGCCAGTTCGGAGATCCTGGGTCCGATTCTTGGTTGGAGCAGCAAAGTACATTGAAAAGTTCTTTTTGTTTAAAGGTTTCAAAAACACGAAAAATATATATTTTTAAAAATTTATTAAAATTTGTCGATTCGTTGTATGGACTATGCTTAAAGTTTGTTTGAAGGATAATTTTTCGATCTTTCTGATGTTAAGATACACATTCGGTGATATTATTTTAAGCCGCTAAGAAATCTATTTTTGTAAACATCGGTTTAAACCAGGGTAAAACATAAAACAACTAACAGGCTATTTAGGAATAAAAATAAATATAACACCAAGGTGCACCTGTATACATCGAGAAGTACCTGTTTCCCAAATTTCATGGTCGTACGATGCTTAGATTTTGCGCTACAGACTGCACACATAGACGACAAACAGACAGAGACACCCACATATACTAACACACACACTCATACAAACATTTTTTTTATTATGCAAGACTGTTCCAATTT
This sequence comes from Amaurobius ferox, assembly GCA_951213105.1. NCBI lineage: Eukaryota > Metazoa > Arthropoda > Arachnida > Araneae > Amaurobiidae > Amaurobius > Amaurobius ferox. The sequence goes on from OX578151.1 coordinate 35,041,074, forward strand.
CCATTTTTTTGCTGCGTAATAGTTTCTTGTTTTTGTCACTCTGGCCTCCTCTATAAATTCTCGAATGTTAGGTTTCCTGTTGAACGGTGCACTTTATTTTTGCTGTACCTGCGAGCGTAAGTTAGATTTTAATAGATGCATCTTAGTTCTAAAACAAAGTTTTAGAAAGAACTGCTGTTAGACTCGTTTGTTGGGATGTAATTTTACATCCAGTGGACCAAAAATCGCTATAATTTTGTGTTAACATCCCCATGGGTGTTTATACTGAATTTCATGGAATATTTAAATAAGTGTTCCACAATTTCATCATAACCATTTGTTGCTGGATGGTAAGGGGCAGATGCAGTAGGTTTAACGATATTCATTTTTATGTATTAACGAAACTCATAGCTCATGAAATTGGCTCTATTATTACTGACTTGTCAATAAGGATAATACCGTACCCTGTAAAATGCATTTGGAGCTGCTGTATGGTCAAACTAGGAGTAATATATATATGCTAGGAGTAATATTTGCTAGGAGTGATATTTATATGCTAGGAGTAATATTTGCTAGGAGTAACATTTGTTAAACTAGGAGTAATATGTAACAAAAATCGTTATAATTTTGTGTTTACATCCCCATAGGTGTTTATACTGAAATTCATGGAATCTTTAAATAAGTGTTCCACAATTTCATCATAACCATTTGTTGCTGGATGGTAAAGGGCAGATGCAGTAGGTTTAACGATATTCATTTTTATGTATTAACGAAACTCATAGCTCATGAAATTAGCTCTATTATTACTGACTTGTCAATAAGGAATACCGTACCCTGTAAAATGCATTTGGAGCTGCTGTATGGTCAAACTAGGAGTAATATTTATATGCTAGGAGTAATATTTGCTAGGAGTAATATTTGTTTAACTAGGAGTAATATGTAACAAAAATCGTTATAATTTTGTGTTTACATCCCCATAGGTGTTTATACTGAAAATCATGGAATCTTTAAATAAGTGTTCCACAATTTCATCATAACCATTTGTTGCTGGATGGTAAAGGGCAGATGCAGTAGGTTTAACGATATTCATTTTTATGTGTTAACGAAACTCATAGCTCATGAAATTAGCTCTATTATTACTGACTTGTCAATAAGGAATACCGTACCCTGTAAAATGCATTTGGAGCTGCTGTATGGTCAAACTAGGAGTAATATTTATATGCTAGGAGTATTATTTGCTAGGAGTAATATTTGTTAAACTAGGAGTAATATGTAACAAAAATCGTTATAATTTTGTGTTTACATCCCCATAGGTGTTTATACTGAAATTCATGGAATCTTTAAATAAGTGTTCCACAATTTCATCATAACCATTTGTTGTTGGATGGTAAAGGGCAGATGCAGTAGGTTTAACGATATTCATTTTTATGTATTAACGAAACTCATAGCTCATGAAATTAGCTCTATTATTACTGACTTGTCAATAAGAAATACCGTACCCTGTAAAATGCATTTGGAGCTGCTGTATGGTTAAACTAGGAGTAATATTTGTCAGGAGAATTACCTCTATGCGTTCTAAATAAGGATAGGAAATTACAGGAAACCTTTTTCCAGAAAAGGTTTCCTGCAATTTCCTATCTTTCCTATTTTCCTAGGAGGAAAAATGAAATAATTTCCTATTTTCCTAGGAGGAAAAAGGAAAAAGGGCCCACAGGTCCCTTTTCCCTCCTAGTTTTGCATGGCCTTTGTGAACTCCTTTCCCATGGGTGTCGATTTGACTTCGGCTGTTCTTTAATAATGTTCATGCACGCTGATAATTTCATTGCGAATGTTTTAATATCCATATCTATTCCCTTCTAATAACAATAATTTCTAGCTAAAATTTACATTTTTACAATACTCGGATGATTTGCAAGTAATTCTTTCAATACTTGCTTTTTATATTATTGTGGAGTGTAAACTCGTTATAAGCGCAATATACCTCGTTCTAATGGAAATTCAGTTTCGTTCTTCTTCCAAGGAAAGGGTATATTGCTTGTAGTATGCAGGCAATTGTACAAGACAAAGGTCAGATTTAGTGGCTAGCAATTTCTTTTTTCTATTATAGGAAACAATTCAATTTTAATTATGTTAAAAAATCGGCTTCTGTGAAAACATTTTTCACTCTCAGAGGTAAACGAGATAAAGCATATACATCACCGTGATTTTTCATGTTGTTATTATTGTAGGGTGTTAGAATAAAAATATATATAAAAGCCTGTAAGAATAAGACATAGGTACCAGCCTGGTTGCTGATGAATCTGATAAGCTATGATTAGTAGCAAAAATTAAAACTAACGGGTTGTGGTCAGTAACAAGATGCAAATGTCGATCAAATAAATATAGGTAAATATTTTTTAGTTTCCATACAAAATCTTGTCTTCCATATAATATCGCCTCTTTATCGATTTGGGAACATTTTTGTTTGATCTTGTTTAAGGAATTTGATGGAGAAAGTATTGGTCTTTATGTACCATCAGAATAGGCCTCAAGTTTCCGCGATCGTGACTGAGGATGCATCTGCTTCTAGTACTATAGGTAATTTGGGATAATAATGAGTTAAAATCCTATCTGATGCAATTTATTTTTTTGTTGCACAAAATGCCTTCGTTCATCATTTATTCCAGATGCATTTTTGCACTTTTCTTAATAGATTATATAGCGGACATTACTACATTTTGATACATTATACATTTTAGAAAAATAATTGAAGTATCGCACATATAGCTTGTGAAAAATTTTTAAGCTGTTGAACCACATTCAAAATCGCATACAAATCTGTGGCATTATCCCTTATATATTTTATTTATTCAAAACTAAGCCAGTTTTGCATACTTTACTGCATTAACTTATTGCATTGTATATAGCCATGTGATTACAGAAGATTTTGGAAATTCTTGTTATACATTTAGACCGTCTAGTGGAACTTGAAAGATCAGAGAGGTGTGGCTTAAAATTTAATGAAGAGAATTACCATGACCACAGAATAAATTGCCATGACGACAAAGACTGTCGAACGGTAGTGATGTAACGGCTCTGGTTTCAGATTTTTCCATATGTAAAAGACCATTTTAAGTCAAACTGGTCTTGTATTACTTTATATTAAAAAATAAATAAATAAAATATGTGATTTTAAATCAGCAAGGACAGAAGATTGTTCAAAGTACCTATAAATTTTAAGATTTTCTAATTCTACTGAGTTTTTTCACTTCATTTGACCAAGGGCCAACGGCCGTAACGTGCTGAAAACACCGGTTCTCGTTAGATCACCGAAGTCAGTCAGCATCGGGAGCGGTTAGTACTTGGGTGGGTGACCACCTGGGAATACCGCATGCTGTTGTCACATTTTAGGCGCGGTAGCCCGGTGGTTTGCCCTCTGTATTTGCACGCTGCTACAACTGCCGCCGTGTCCATGCGGAGTACGATCACGTTAAACATGTGGGTCCGTAAGTCCTTCCGGGAGGTTGGTGGTAGGGGAAGGAGGGTACGTTCCCCCACTGGGTTCCGGTCTAAATTGGGTTGCGTCCAAAGAGTTACCTTACACCTTTCTGGTAACGTAGATCTGGTAACGTACGCTGAAGGTAGAAGAAGGGTTTCCAGATTTGTCGATTTATAGCCAATTTGGCGACGTTTGGCGACTTTTAAAAGGTTCGAGAAGGACGGCGAAATAACGATTATGCTACGAGATATAAGATATTTTCAGAAGTTTCTACAGTGAGAGACTATAAAGGGAATCATTATCCAGACGGAGAGGAGTTGATGAAATATGAGTTACATTGAACTCTGACTTTTATTAACGTTTTGAGAATTGTAGTGATTGTTTTGTAAAAGTACTTTCGTCAATGTTTTCAGAATAATATCAGTTATTTTGCGAAATAAGCGGAACATTTAAGCGTTGTTTGACTGTATATTGCTGTGTTTGTGATTAAAGGTGTTAGTTATCCAGAAATTTGGACTCATTCTTGTACCTTGAGAGTACACCCACGATTCCAGAGGATACGTCGTAACAGTATTTAGGCATAAATAAAAGAATAATGCATCATACAGCGGTTTCGCGGATGCGTTAGATCCCCTTCGTCAGTGCAAGGGAACCAACAAACCCCAAATCAGAAAAACGAAACGTACAGAAATAGAAGAAACAGAGGGAGGTTTATATACCCAAGTCTTGTATTAATAGTTATTTGAACATTAAGTCGTAAATTAAAGATGAAGAGTGAAAAGTCGACATAAATATTTAATTCACTCTTCTTTTGTGAAACAATAATGAATTGAATAAATATTAACGACGAAAGACAGAAAAAAGGAATTAAAGTCTTTAGGAAAACCCACACCCTTCTTACATCCGATTTTTCTTTTATCATTAAGTACCTGCCAATAAAGATTCCTAATTAGATTTCATATTTGCCTCATGTTGGCAGTTCTAATTTCGTTCGCGATGTCTTTTCATGTCCGCGATGTTGACTTTCTCTTCCTACGACGAATCCGAGAAAAGAAAATATCTGGCTTGTAGAGGACATGTCCTATCATCTGCTAGTGACGTGTCCTCAGAGGAACAGCAGGACATGGCAGATAAACTTGTTTGCCTTATCGTCCCTCTGTGAATGATGATTAATAATATAGATAGACGTTCTCTGTCAGGAACATAGAATATTAAGGGATCAGAAAAAATAATAATAAATTACGATTTTCGGTTTGGCTTTCCATTTTCACTTTACCTGCGTACTTTATAGAGAAATAATGTTCCGTTAAAAACAGAAATTAAAGTTTTTTCTTTTAAATTACAGATTTTGAGCATTCCTTAACTTGAATTGAACATGCTTGTGGTGATGTTTGTGTGTATATGTGTTTGCGTGTATGTATGTGTGTATGCATACGCGTCAATCTGTAAATAAGGTTTCAAAGAGAATCCTCAAACACCCGATTAACTTTGTAAGGAAATATTTATGAGTGCGAGTGTTAATTCTCTATCTATAGGTAAAGTGTTCGTTCAATTCTCGATCTATAGGTAAAGTGAACATGCACGATCGAATAAAAGTGATCACAGCGCCCCCAGTAGAGAATTTAAAAAGTTAACAAACTAGGCAACAAAACGAGATAGACGAGAAACTAATTAAAATATTATAGCTTTGTCGAATTTGTAGTAATCGGTACTAGAAATGAACGAAATGCGTATATAGGAGGAAGTAAATATCTGACAAAATGTTCTATTACCAGTTCTTCTAGCACGGTGACACCTGCAATTCTTGTTAAATGAGGCGTTTATAATCTTTCTGGAATTCAAATGTGCATTATCTGTGACGTAGGGCATCTATATAGTCTTTATACAAAACTTCTGTTTATGTATGTAATGTTTACTGTACTGTGTACCAAATAGCGGTCAAGCATAAAAAAAAATGCGGAACAGTATGCATCAGAATTTAACAAAACATTCGCTGAAGAATACGATTTAACAAAAATTTTATTAGTCATAACATATTTTTTATGTTAAGGGCTAATAAAAATTATCACAGACCCCAGGGGATAGTCTGACACCACTTTAAAAACCACTGCCTTGGAGAATATGAGAGTAAAACTAAAGTAAACGGTTAAATGACTGAAAAAAAAAACTTTAAGTGAAACTACAAACAAAACTCATTTATTTATGTTCGTTCAACGTTTCATTCATGGAAGCAAAATTAAGGAGTTAAAACTTCATATTGAGAAAACGCCAATATCGTTTGAGACAATTATTCAGGTGGCGCTGGGATAAGATAAGTATTTCTGCATTGTATGGATTTCTATGGCGAAAGGCCTAAAATATGTATTTAAACTGTTAATTTTGTAAAAATAAGTTATTAGTGCAATGCAAAGTAGAACTGAAACAATAAAGAACATTTCTACGTATTTGAAATTATTTTTCCTTCCAATTTATTTTTATCTCTCCAAATTCTGTACTCTAACCTATAACTATGAAACAATACTGGTTAATTATGCTCATAATTATGGAACACTTAATTTAAAAATAATCCAACATACATATACTAAATACTACGCCTCTTTGTTGTGTCAACTAACAATAGCTGCTACTTTAGTAACACTAGCGACACCTAGATATAATTCTCCAAGCATTTGTCATTTTCAAGAGTTTCATCCATAGCAGTTTTATCGCCTTCTTTCTAACTCCGTGGTTTCATTGAATTTATCATATTTGCTTCAAAACAACCCAAAAAGTTTCTTCTTCTTATTTTTTTTTAATTTTTCCTCCCAACACAATTATATTTATTTGAGAACTAGTTTGAAGTTTGGAAATGGAAGTTGCAAATAGTTTCTGAGAAATCGTCTGCTGAGTAATGGAATTTTTTAAATAAACCCCAAATCTCTCTTCTCTCTCGTGGCAATGCATGAGCATGAAAGGGAAAATCATTTTGGAATAAATCCAGAATAAAATTTTTAAACGCAAAGTTTTGCCTGAGTAAATTTATTCGACAGTTATGAATGCAAAAAGGGCAAATCTTTGTTGATAATTATCCATCAAAATCTTCCGCGGTTTTGAATACTACCTTTAGAAATATTGATCTAAATTGAGAGATTAAAAAATATCAAACTAGGTTGTATGAAAATAAGTTAAATTTTAAAAGATATCACAATGATTAAACTATTTTTATAGATTCAAAAGTAAATGACATAGTCTTCTTCTTCGACCCTGACCGTCCGACCTACCAGAAAGGTGTAAGGTATCTGTTTGGACGGCCGGGAAGTGACACCCAATTTAGGCAGGAACCCAGTGGGGGAGGCATCCACAGGGACCGTACCCTCCTTCCCCTACCACCAACCTCTCGGAAGGACTTACGGACCCACATGTTTAACGTGATCGTACTCCGCGTGAACACGGCGGCAGTTTGGGCAGTGGCTGGAATCGAACCCGGGCCTACCGAGTGCAACTCCAGCGCGCTAACCACAGGGCTACCGCGCCCAAATGACATAGTCTGTTATTTCGGAGAATAAATACTTTTATTTAGTGCATGGTGCAAAAATTAGTTCATAGTTTTCTACAAAGGCGAATTTAAAAGGTGTAAAGATACGTACTTTTTTACTTTCCCAATATGTCTAGTGTTATTTATAAAGAAAATATTGTGTCGGGGTTGAAAATTCGTATATGAGTTTTCGAATAACACCCTTCAAGCATTTCTGAACTCGAATCGAACGTTTTTGAAGAGACGGCTGAGTATATATATATATGTTGCGAGGTCTAAATAACTTTTCGATTATTATTTCCCTTAGTTTGCATTATAATTTATGTTTCTTTAACCTAACGTTCCTAAATAGTTCGGTTGTTAAGTGAATCACCGACCTACTCATCATTTTCTGCGTTCCTATTGCAGAATAGAAATATGTTTCGGATCATGAGGGTTTTCAATGTTCTTGAAAAGAGTGGAATGAAAGAAGGGTTCTTGAGTAGAGTGTTCTTGGAATGAAAGATGTGTTTGTTCTTGAGTAGACGATGAAGGATTCGAGTAGTGAGTGGAAGGAAATCGCATTCGATACAACGATGACTTAGAAGTGTCTAGTATTCGGTGTGTGACCGTAATACGGGGCGAAGTAACAGAATGCCGGGTAAGCATATAAGTTTTGTAAATGCGTATCCATGTAAGCAGTATCACCAGCCTAGTATATGGTAGTAACTTGTATAATTGGCATTTATTTTGGGCGTGCGCAATAACAATTATTATATATGTTGTCTGTTGCCTTAAACAGCAAGCTGCTGTAATTTCTGTGAAGTCCCCAATAAACTGAATGTAATTTAAAACAGTACTGTCCTGTATTATTGCCCTTCGACCGAAAGGTCAAAATATTAAGTACTCTAAGTTTGAGTTAAGTCATTTTTGACAGATTAAGTAAAAATCTTCTGCAAAGGCATTTAAAGAGGATAAAGAGACATTTAAATCTTTACAATGTATGTGTGTGTATGTATGCTAGTTTGTATGTTAGTGTGTATATGTCCTTGAGTGGGAGAACGAGATATCTCACGAACGAAGTGTTATACAATAATTTTGTGCTATTATGACAATCAATGAATACTGGAACTCCATTGATTCTAAACTCAGTCAAATGTTCGAAACATCCCCATAATTTTCGAATGAATTAAAATAAAAAAAGTTTAAAAATCAGATGTGGGCAGCATATGACTTTCCCTATATAATGCGATGAATTTACTTCTTTTATAGCGAAAAAAATGATGTACAAGATCTACTGCGCAATGTTTTTAATGTTGAATTGCATATTTGGCGCTTTTTCGGATCACAACATGTAAAACTTTTTCGAAGTTCCCAATTAACTTATATTTCGCGTAACAGAAAAGTGACGATTATCAATATTGATAATTGTCATTTTAGAGTTGGCGGTTTTAAAAAGCAGGCGGAGAGCGATTTCATCTTTTATAAAACAAAATTAAATGGATACATTTAATTAATCATTGCTTTAAATACAGGACATTGTTGGGTTCATTTTCAAGATCATAATAAAAGAATGTGTGTGTGTGCTGTAATCAGTGCTTCTTTCAGGACTTTTTAGCCAAGGGGGGGGGGGGGAGGCGATTGAAACCTTTGGTGGAGGTAAGTCTTCTATTTGCACTATATAAATATATCTAAATGCTGTGACATAAATAGAAACTAGGTTAACATAAAATGTCTCCACGTGTGTGTGTGTGTGTGTGTGTGGGGGGGGGGGGGTAAATAATCGGATGTGTGCCTGAAAAAAAAACACTGGCTGTAGCGGAAAATATCTCCGTGGGGGGGGGTAAATAATTGGGTGTATGCCTGAAAGAAACATTGGCTGTAGTGGAAAATATCTCCGAGGGGAGGGGAGGGGGGGGGGGGTAAATAATTGGATGTATGCCTAAAAGAAACATTGGCTGTAGCGGAAAATGTAAGATTTCAATAGTCGCAAAATTCGGTGCACGGTTAGTTAAACTCCCGGGATGAAAGTTTTTTGTAATTTCGAATTAGTTTTTAGTTATTTTATGTTCCGGTGTAATTTTAATTAGAAGTTAGCATGTTAAATTTCAGGTGACATCAAGTACATTTCCTGATATATTATATGTAAATCCTACTATCTCCGACCCTTCTTTTAGAAAGGGGGGGGGGGAAGCACGGTTTTTGCTAAATAATAAAGACTTCTAGACCGCTTGCAATCCCATTAGCTGGAATTCAGATTTTATTATAGAAATAAAATATCTTGATATTGTGCCATATTTGTGCCAAGCTGTTTTCGACAGATTAATTTTGAAAAGTTTATGCACTATTTATGTAATATTTAGCTCGCATAGAAGTTATATTTACTCTTAAAATGATTTCTAAAGCTGATTATATATTTTTTCTTTTTCGATTTAAAAGGAAATAAATTAATTTTTATATTAATTTGCGGATTTCATTTTAAGACTTCGTTTCTGTGTATAAGAAGTTAAACATTTAAGCTTCCAGACAGTTTGAAATGCATTTGTTATTTGAATAGCACATGTACTCTAAATCATTTAAAATATAATAATGATTTAATTTAAGCAGCTTTAGTGTTGCAAATATTCGCATTTTTTATTGCCTCACATTATTGTACTGAGGATGTATTGAAATCACGAAAATTATTTTCTAATTCAAGATTTTGGCGAATAAGCTCGTTTTAAGACCTTCTATGTCCATTCGAGTACGTTAGGAAATATTTCCTTCTCCCCCTCTCAGTATATGTATTTAAGAATGTCCAAAAAACGGAAAATTGATGCCCTTAAAAATGTATTTGCACTTTTTTTATGCTTTACTTTGTTTAACAATGTATGGCGCTTTTTACTTTGTTTAACAATGGGGGTCGTCCAAAAATCCGCTCCGTCAGGTTATGTCCCATGGATGATAAGTGAAATAATAAGGACTATAAATGCATAAAGACTATAAAAACTATAAGCGTAGAAAGACTATAAAGACTATAAGCGTATAAGGTCTATAAGGACTATAAGGACTACAAGTGTATAAGGACTATAAGGACAATAAGGACTATAAGTGGGCAAAATTCTGTGACTTGTGATCCTCTATGTCACCGGCATCTGGGGGGGGGGGGGGTCTGGAAAGACGTTTCAACCCCTCTCTCAGCCTTTCTGGTAGGTCGGACGGTCTGGGTCTCAACAACAACAACCCCTCTCTCAGTTTCTCCGCCTCAGGGTGGGGACATAATAAATACGGTCCAGTTTAGTTCTGTCCCGTAATCGCTACTATACGTGTGCAAAAATTTAGATTTCTAGATTAATAGCAGGGCTTCTGGATTTGGAACGACTTTTCAAAAAACTCTGTTTCCCCCTCCCCTTCCCCCTGCCACTCGTTTAATGCCTCCTTGTTTTCAGTTGTTTTCATTTATCCTCATGGCGATGTCAACTGCTTTCGTACTTTAACCTTCAGACACCTGTGCGGTTGTGATTTTTGATTTCAAAACTGATTGATAACCATATTTTACTTTCCCTATATGCAATCTATAATGTATGGAGAAAGTATTGTAACGGGGAAGAAAATTATAATTCGAGTATTCTACAGAAAAGCGCGATTCAAGCATTCTTGAACGTGAATCGAAAAGTTTTGATATTACGCTCGCGTGTGTATGTGTGAGTGTGTGGTATGTATTCGTGAACCGATGGATGCGGTGAACGAACGAATGGAGCATTCCGAACGAAATTCGGTACAAATATTACAATTGGTGAATACTTAAACTCTATTGATTTTAAATGCAATCAAATGCTCGATTGTTCGAAAGCCCTCTCAAAATCAGAACTTTCAATATTGCTATATAAGTAAATATTAGTAAATATTAGTAAAATTTAAGTAAAATTTAAGTACAATTTGCAGAAACGTCGGTGACTTATTGTCACCGACGCCAAATTGGCACCAAATTGGCAGAAGTCACGCTTAACTAACGAAAATGACTGCAAATTGACAAAAATGTAATATCTTGGAAAATGAAATTCAATTTCTTTGATAAACCCTGTCGCTTTGAGAAAATTAAAATTCGTGAATACACAAATCTATTGTTAGTAGCACATGACTTTTCCTATATAATCCAATAAATTAACTTCTTTCACTGTGAAAAAATGATGTCTTCCACTGTATGAAAGTGTCACCATGGTACAATGCTTTTAACGTTGAATTAATTGTACATTTGGCGCTATTCCGAATGATAAAATGTAAAACTGTTTCGAAGTGACCAATTAACTTGTATTTCGAGAAACTCTAAATTGTCAATATTGATAGCATCCTCAATAAGCAATATGGTCCATATATTAAAATATTTTAATAATGATTTCATCAATTTGGCTTCATTTCCGTTAAATTAGCATTATTTTCACAATTTTGACTATATTTTCGTCAATTTGCAATGAGATATCGCCTTGTGGGTGATATTTTGCTAAATTAGTCGCCTAGAATTATACACAGAAGAAGAAAAGAGCATTTATTATATATAAAGGACTATAAGCGAATTGTTGGTTGTAAAAATACAAATATATTACACAAGAATCTTCTGTTGTGAATGGAACGAACTAGATTCACAGGGATTATGTTAACAAATTTGTTTCATACTATATTATATGAAAAGTGAACATATTTCACAGTGGTTAATACTTTTTAATTTTATGTAATCTTTTTGATAAATTTATTAGAAAAACGTGCAATAACTTGAGAACGGTTCATGTTAACCTTCTGAAGTTTGTGTCATTTGTTTCTAATGAAATATCCCATTAGAAATTTCAATTTACATAACGTTATTAAAGGTTCTGGTATTTTAACGATGTTTTTCAAAATTTCATTCCAAAATTTGGTTTCTCCGAGCATTTTATTGCGTTTAAAATCTATAGGTTTCCAGTATTCCCTGATTGTAATATTTTTACTAAATTTTGTTCAAAACGCCCCATTCATCCGTGAGATATCGCTCCCCCCTTCCCCCCCCCACACAGAGAGTACATACCTGCGGGCCCAGCTAACCTGTAAAGGTTTATAGCTATAAGTGGGCACCGAGGTGCAACCACTTCATCTCCATTCCAGCAAAGCCGCAACCTCGGTCGCGAAACAGGCAGAATCATTCACCGGGCAGGGACCGAAGGTCCCCGCCGAGCCCGACTCCGGTCACCGGCCAGACCTGGGCTCAGGGCATAAATAGCCACAGTCCCGTGATCCAGCCACCTGGAAGAGTCCGGGGACTGCCTCGTCACTTCCGCAATTGCATCCGTGAGTCCTTAGCAGCGAGGTTGATTACCCCGGATTAATTTGCCCCCCAGTTTGAAGGATCTAGGCTACAGAGCCAACATCCGAAACCACCATCTTGGGTGGCCCGCCCCGGGGGGGGCCCCACACACAGAGAGACAAATCACCTCAAAAACGTTCGATTTTAGTTCAAGGATGCTTGAAACAGATTTTTCCGTTTAAACCACGATTTCGAATTTTTGACCCTATTACAGTACTTTCCTTATGCATTATACTATGTATATGGGGAAAGTAATATAGTGAGTTTAAATGTTTGTGTGGCAGGTACGTTTTTCTAAGGGATCCTAAATTAATTGCATTTTGCAAGGGGTGATATAGTAATTATGTTACGATATGGGTTCTTTTAAGAATTAATAATATTGATTAGGGGTGAGATGCCTTGGCTTGCATGTGTCCAAACATATTTGAAGCATAAGTGCTGCAGACGAGCCAACTTTTGCAATTTTATGAACTTCGTAATATGGCGTGTTTAACGTCTACTTTATTTTTACGTACATTTGGCGATGAGTATATAGTTATCATAGTAGCGGGTTCTGCCTTTTCTAAATTAAATAATAAAATGCTAAATGCATTATTGACACATGAAAAAAGTAATAGAATTTAAACGTTAAATTCTAGAAATCTATTGATTGGAACGCAAATAATCGGTTTTATGCAATGAAATATTAGTTTCTAACTATTAAAATTGCAATGTATGAATTATATCGCTTAGTGCATGTTAGCTATATATTTTAATGTCAAGTTAAAGTATCTTAAAGTAAAAGTTAACTTGGTATTTCAAAATAGTTTTACATGTTGTCACCATGGAGTTAGAAAGAAGGCGATAAAACTCTTACGGATGACATGTTTGAAAATGCCATAATGCTTTGAGAATTATATCTAGGTGTTACTAGTGTTAGTAAAGCAGCTGCTGTTGTTAGTTGACAGTCACCACAGAAAGGTGTAGTATTTAGTATATGTATTTTTGATTATTTTTAAATTAAGAGTTCTCTAATAATGAGTATAATTAACCAGTATTTTTTCATAGTTTTAGGATAGAGTACAGACTATATATGAAGGTAATAATAAATTGAAAGGAAAAATAATTTTGAATATGTAGAGATAGTCTTTATCATTTCAGTTCTACTTTGCATTGCGCTAATAATTTTTTTTTACAAAATTTATAGTTTAAATAAATATTTTAAGCTTCTCGCTATAGAAATGCATATAATGCGGGGCTACTTATCCTAGCAAAGTTCCACATGAATTATTGTGTCAAACATTTTTGGAGTTTTCTTGATACGAAGTTTTAATTCCTTACTTTTATCTACATGGGTGTCACCAAGAAAAGCTTCATTGAAGTCTAATTGTGGCGTCTGTATGAAATGATATGAAAGGAAATGTTTTTACCCAGAAAAGTGCCAAATCTTTATGTACAATCTATCTATATATACTAATTGCCAAGTGTCCGTCCGTCTGTCCGTCACGTTTTTTTAGGCACTTCCCGAATAGATAGATATTTGCAATTTGGTACACGGCTCGGTTGTTCGATAAAACCCCCTGGAAAAATCGAATTTTTCGAAAACGTTCTTTAGAAGGGGTGCCCCACACCAAAACGTTCGAAAAGTGAAATGAAGGGAAAGCATGCTTAGCGATGAGATGAAGACTTCAAATTTGGTGTATAGGTAAATCATTCGAAAGGAAGAAAGTGTACAATTTCAGATTTCCAATATTTTCTACTTAAGGGGGTGCCGCACACTAAAACGTTCGAAAAGTGAAAAGATAGGAAGGCATGCTTTGCGATGAGATTTCAAATCTATCTATTTATCTATCTATCTATATATATACTAATTGCCGAGTGTCTGTCCGTCTGTCTGTCACGCTTCTTTTAGGCACTTCCCGAATAGACAGATACTTGCAATTTGATACACTGCTCGGTCGTTCGATAAAACCCCCTGGAAAAATCGAATTTTTCAAAACCGTTCTTTAGAGGGGGTGCTCCTCATCAAAACGTTCGAAAAGTGAAATGATGGGAAAGCATGATGCTTTGTGATGAGATAGAGACTTCAAATTTGGTGTATAGGTAAATCATTCGAAAGGAAGAAAGTGCACAATTTCAGATTTCCAATATTTTCTACTTAAGGGGGTGTCGCATGCGACACCCCCTTCGTTCGAAAAGTGAAATGATAGGAGAGCATGCTTTGCGATGAGATAGAGACTTCAAATTTGGTGTATGGATAAACCGTTCGAAAAGAAGAAAGTGTGCAATTTCAGTTTTCCAATATTTTCTACTTAAGGGGGTGCCACACATTAAAACGCTCGAAAAGTGAAATGAGAGGAAATCATGCCTGGCGATGAGGTAGAGACTTCAAATTTGGTGTATGGGTAAATCGTTCAAAAGGAAGAAAGTGTGCAATTTCAGATTTCTAATATTTTCTACTTAAGGGGGTGCCGCTCACCAAAATGTTCGATTTACAGAATAAATGAGAAAACGCTCCTTTAAAATTTGACAGAGGCTTGAAATTTGGTATATGGGCTAATCATTTGACGGAAACACGCAAGAAGAATATAGTTTTTCAAAACTGTTCGTTTAAGGGGGTGCTCCAGAGTGAAACGTTCGAAAAGTGAATTGATAAAAAATCATGTTTCGAAATGAGATAGAGATATCAAATTTGGTGTAAGGATAGATAGTTCGAAAGGAAGAAACACGCAAGAAGAATATAGTAGAAAGTATGAAATTTCAGATTTTCAATATTTGCTACTTTAAGGGATGCGCTCACTAATGTTCGATTTTCCGAATAAATGAGGCACGCTTCCTTTTAAATGTGATAGAGGCTTGATATTTGGTATATGGGCCAATCGTCTGATAAAAACACAAGACAAACAGAGGAAGAAATGCGCAAATGTAGTTTCCCAATATTTTCTTCTTTAGGGGGTTCTGCACACCAAAATATTCGATTTGTCGAATAAATGTGAAACGCGAATTATTATAAAATTTACATTACTCAGGGATTGCTTATTGTGAGACCGTTGATTTTCAACGGGTATTTGGCTAGTATATACTAATTGCCGAGTGTCCGTCCGTCTGTCTGTCACGCTTCTATAAGCACTTTCCGAATAGATAGAGACTTGCAATTTGGTACCACTGCTCGGTCGTTCGATAAAAACTTCTGGAAAAATCGAATTTTTCGAAAACGTTCTTTAGAGGGGGTGCCCCACACCAAAACGTTCGAAAAGTGAAATGGTAGGAAAGCATGTTTTGCGATAAGATGGAGACTTCAAATTCAGTGTATATAGATAATTCGAAAGGAAGAAATGCGCAAATTAAATTTCCCAATATTTTCTTCTTTAGGGTGTTCTGCACACCAAAATATTCGATTTGTCGAATAAATGTGAAACGCGAATTATTAAAAAATTTGCATTATTCAAGGTTTGCTTATTGCGAGACCATTGATTTTTAATGGGTGTTCTGCTAGTATGTACCTAATTACTAAAGGAAATTATCAAGGTTTCACTACCAGAAATGTTTAAAAATGTTGCAACAATGATATATTTATTTGAAGCAGTTATATTATTATTGGGTCTCCTGCCTTCATCGTTATGTTATACTTCATAACTCAGTTGCATGTATTCGTATGTGCAAAGAGAAAAGGTAGTAATTAAGTGAAGGTATAGCTGCATGCGTTATGCTTTATAACATTTCTCTGAGTGGGATGACCTGGGTCTAAAGCCAGAATCGCGTTTGGTTGGAATCGATGTATCATTCACATCCTATATCAACAAATACGCCGCGACAAGTATTTGAGGATAAACGATGACCTCCCCATGTTGACTCCTATCAGATTGCTAGAGGAAGGTGGACGGGCTTCCATGTTGACTCCTATCAGATTGCTAGAGGAAGGTGGACGGGCTTCCATGTTGACTCCTATCAGATTGCTAGAGGAAGGTGGACGGGCTTCCATGTTGACTCCTATCAGATTGCTAGAGGCAGATGGACGGGCTTCCATGTTGACTCCTATCAGATTGCTAGAGGCAGATGGACGGGCTTCCATGTTGACTCCTATCAGTTTGCTAGAGGAAGGTGGACGGGCTTCCATGTTGACTCCTATCAGATTGCTAGAGGCAGGTGGACGTGCTTCCATGTTGACTCCTATCAGATTGCTAGAGGAAGGTGGACGGGCTTCCATGTTGACTCCTATCAGATTGCTAGAGGAAGGTGGACGGGCTTCCATGTTGACTCCTATCAGATTGCTAGAGGCAGGTGGACGGGCTTCCATGTTGACTCCTACCAGATTGCTAGAGGAAGGTGGACGGACTTCTGAATAATAAATAATTTTTGATTTCTCATGAAGGGCTTTTAAATAATAAATAATTTTTGCTTTATTATGTAATGTAGTATAGTAGAGAAAGTATTGTTTTCATGAGAATTTTCGAATTCGAAATTTCGATGCCAATATATGTTTCAGGATCTCCTGAACACATTTTGATTATTTCTGGAGTGATATGTGTAAAAACCGTCAACTGAAGGCTCTATGAAGAATCAATTATTTTCAGAAATTTTTTGCATAATATACGTTTCTTCGTCTTCTAAAGATTATTTCCCGCTTTCAAATTTTAAAAAATTTAATTATTTTAAAATATGAGTTTTTGCAAGAAAAGTGAGAACCTGTGTTACACAGTATGCGTACATTTAAACAGTGAACCGAGAACTTCCATATACACACAGTGAACCGGGTACTTCCATAAACACACAGAGAACGGAGTACTTCCATATGCACACAGTGAACGGAGGACGTGCATATAAGGAAGGATCTATCTATCTATCTATATACGCCAAGCTATCTATCTATCTATAATTGTCAAGTGTCCGTCTCTCCGTCCGTCTGTCTGTCACGCTTTTTTAGGCACTTCCCGAATAGATAGACTTGCAATCTGGTACACGGCTCGGCCGTTCGATAAAACCCCCTGGAAAAATCGAATTTTCAGAAAACGTTCTATAGAGGGGGTGCCCCACACCAAAACGTTCGAAAAGTGAAATGATGGGAAAGCATGCTTTGCGATAAGATAGAGACTTCAAATTTGGTGTATGGGTAAATCATTCGAAAGGAAGAAAGTGTGCAATTTCAGATTTCCAATATTTTCTACTTAAGAGGGGTGCCTCACACCAAGACGTTCAAAAAGTGAAATGATAAGAAAGCATGCTTTGCTATGACATAGAGACGTCAAATTTGGTGTATGGGTAAATCGTTTGAAAGGAAGAAAGTGTGCAATTTCAGATTTCCAATATTTTCTACTTAAGGGGGTGCCGCACACCAAAATTTTCGATTTATTGAATAAATGAGAAAAGGCGCCTTTAAAATTCGATAAAGGCTTGAAATTTGGTATATGGGCTAATCATTTGACGGAAACACGCAAGAATACAGTTTTTCAAAAATGTTCGTTTAAGGGGGTGCTCCAGAGTGAAACGTTCGAAAAGTGAATTGATAAAAAACCACGCTTCGAAATGAGATAGAGATATCAAATTTGGTGTAAGGGCAGATAGTTTGAAAGGAAGAAAGTGTAAAATTGCAGATTTCCAATATTTGCTACTTCAAGGGGTGCGTACACTAATATGTTCGATTTTCCGAATAAATGAGGCACGCTTCCTTTTACATGTGATAGAGGCTTGATATTTGGTATATGGGCCAATCATCTGATAAAAAACACAAGACAAACAGAGGAAGAAATGCTCAAATTCAGTTACCCAATATTTTCTTCTTTAGAGGGTTCTGCACACCAAAATATTCGATTTGTCAAATAAATGTGAAACGCGAATTATTATAAATTTTACATTGTTCAGGGATTGCTTATTGCGAGAACGTTGATTTTCAACGGGTATTCGGCTAGTATATACTGATTGCCGAGTGTCCGTCCGTCTGTCTGTCACGCTTCTTTAAGCACTTCCCGAATAGATAGTGCCTTGCAATTTGTATACGGCTCAGTCATTCGATAAAACCCCCTGGAAAAATCGAATTTTTCGAAAACGTTCTCTAGAAGGGGTGTGCCTAAGGGGGTGCCGCACACCAAAACGTTCGAAAAGTGAAATGATAGGAAAGCATCCTTTGCGATGAGGTAGAGACTTCAAATTTGGTGTATGTGTAAATCGTTCGAAAGGCAGAAAGTGTGCATTTTCAGATTTCCAATATTTTCTACTTAAGGGGGTGCCGCACACTAAAACTTTCGAAAACTGAAATGATAGGAAAGCATACTTTGCCATAAGATTTGGACTTCAAATTTGGTGCATGGATAAAACGCTCGAAAGGAAGAAAGAGTGCAATTTCAGATTTTCAATATTTTCTACTTAAGGGGGTACCGCACACAAAAATGTTCGATTTACCGAATAAATGAGAAACGGCTCCTTTAAAATTTGATAGAGGCTTGAAATTAGGTATATGGACTAATCATTTAATGAAAACACCCAAGACGAATATAGTTTTTCAAAAATTTTCGTTTAAGGGAGTACTCCAGCGGAAAACTTTCGAAAGGTGAATTGATAAGAAAACATACTTCGGGATGAGATAGGGAATTGAAATTTGGTATACGAGTAGATAGTTTGGAAAGAAGAAAGTGCACAATTTAAGATTTCCAACATTTGCAATTTTAGGGGGTGCCGAACACCAATATGCTCGATTTTCGGAATAAATGAGACACGCTTCCTTTTAAAAGTGATATAGGCTTGATATTTGGTATATGGTCCAATCATCTGATAAGAAACCCAATGCGAACACAGTTTTTCAAAAATGTTTATTTATGGGTGTGCTCCACAGAAAAACGTTCGAAAAGGGAGATGATAAAATAGTATGCTTCGGGATGAGATAAAGATTTTAATTTGGTGTACTGGTAGATAGTTCGAAAGGAAGACGTGCGCAATTTCAAATTTACAATATTTCCTTCTTTAGGGGGTTCCGCACACTAAAATATTCGATTTGCTGAATAAATGTGAAACGCGAATTATTAAAAAATGAAAATATTCAGGGTTTGCTTATTGCGAGACTGTTGATTTTCAACATCTATTCGGTTAGTTCAAATCTAAAGTTTGTGTACCTTGGATTTTGTATATTTTAAACTGTGAAAGAATTAAGGCTTTGCAATATGTAAGAAAAGTCATGTGCTACCTAACTCATATTTTCTTTTTACTTCCATTAACATGGTGCAAATAAATAAAAAAAGAAATACTCCACCCTCCCTTCCAAACCTTTCTGGTAGGTCGGACGGTCTGGGTCTCAACAACAACAACCCTCCCTTCCAAAAAACAAGAAGAAAAAGAATGGGAATGAGTATATTTTATTAAATTTCTTTACAGAATTCACGATCTAAAACATTTATTTCAAAATATGAAATCCAAATTAAAAACATTTTTATTTCCATAAATGTAAAAATGTAATCCTCACAAAATAATCGTCTGCAATTTTGATATCTAATATTTTAATTCTAATTTGTCTCTTTTTCTGAAAAGGAACAAATTAGTTAGGATTTTATTTCTCAAACGATTATGAATTTCAAAAAATTGTCTGATGTCGTACAATTATCAATTTTGAGAAAACTTTCATATTTGTTTCGCAATATTGAAGGAAAAACGTTTTATAATGTGACATTTTTTAAATTCTATGAATATGTAGTTTCTGTAAGATAAGTACACGAGATAAATTCAAAGCAGAAAATTTTGAAACTTAATCTCTCGAGGCAATTTTATATAGACTTAATATCCAGAGGCATAATTTTACATGTCAAAAGAGATAATTGAAAAGTTGTCAGCTGTAATTTTATTCACATTTTAAGACTGAATTTAATTCTTGGTACTTTTTAGCTTTGGTTATTAAACCTTTAATTTTAGATGTAATTTTCCCATGAAATTAGATATTTGTATACATTTGTATACATGAAATTAGATATTTGTATATATTTGTATACATGAAATTAGATATTTGTTGATATTTTGCGATACTAAAATTGACGATATAATCTTTTATTACGATAAATACTCTTCTATTACAATGCCTTAAATTGACGTATCATCTAACGTTCTGTTTTTTCCAGCTGTCACTAAATGTATCACCAACTACTCCAGATAAAAATATAATTTCATGAATCCATCCGTTGATTAATTATAAATTTTTTATCCGAAGCTTGTCTTTGATTTTTTGAACGAACCTAGCAGGCAGCGGACCCCATCGAAACTGTTTCAGTCGAAACGGGGGAAGGAGCTTTTCTACCAGGTGTCCTTAGTTTGGGGTTGAAAATTAACTTGGTCTTCTTCAACCCAGACCGTGTCCGACCTACCAAAAAGGTATAAAGTATCTGAACGGTCGGAAAGTGCCACCCAATTTAGACCGGAACCCAGTGGGGGAGGCATCCACAGGGACCGTACCTTCCTTCCCTTACCATCAACCTCTCGTAAGGAATTACGGACCCGCATGTTTAACGTGATCTTAATATGCGTGAACACGGCGGCGATTTCGGCAGTGGCGAGAATCGAGCCCGGGTAGACCGAATGCAATTCCCGCATGCTAACCACTGGACTGTCGTGCACCTTGAATTGACTTCTTGAAGTATTGATCTAGAATGCTGTAGGATGGTCAGGTACGCCATCTGTCGATACTGACGTCATCTGTTTAGTGATTTATTTGGTTTGCGAGTTGTAACTAGAATCGAAAATATTGTTGTGCCCAGAGCCGGAACAAAGGCATATTAAGTATCCGAGCAACGATCTAAGGTGTGATTAGGTGCTTATTTAGGGCGAGTATACTTGCATGTGCTTTGTAATATAAGCGTGTGCTCGCGAAGCAGGCAATTAAGAGTTTAGAAAAATTTAATGAATTTAATTAATCGCTGCTCTAAATAACGGGCAAGGCCCGGATATAGTTTATAGTTCTGTATATGATAAAACGTAAAAAGCATAAAAGGTAATACATTTATTAAAGCTCCGGGGTCATTTTATAATAAATATTATAAATGACTTTTGGTCTACATAGATGTAAACAATAAAAAACTGATCAACCATGCATTCAAAAGAATTCTAAAACTATGAACGTGGCTCTGAGAAGCTGGCATTTTGTTCAGAGCTTCATTATTGGGTTAAACAGTTTTAGAAGAAAATCGCCTGCGTAATCGGTTTAAAAACAATAAAGTAGGGAATTCTTGTTGAATAATTTGGAAAATTGGAAGATATATATTTTTTTACCAATAAAAATAAATTAAATTCGAAGCTCCAGATAGGTTTTATTTCCAACATTTCTGTTTAAATTTGAGAGTATGGTTACGAGTTATTTGAACAAAGAATGCATCCAGAAATAAAATAATTAAGACTGCTTAGGATATTTAAACTACGTAAAAACTGTTCGTGTTTGAAACTAAATTTCAGTTTGCAGAAATTTTAAAGTATAAGGATTGTTATTTAAAATGTAAGACTTTAGCTAAAACTGAAAATTGGAATTAGAGCAACAATAAATTATTCATAGATATAAATCGAGAAGTCCATATACTATCTTTTCTAATATTTTCTAATATTTTTCTAATATTAAGTGAGGTGTTTTATTTGGTAAAAATCACGATGACACAATTAATAATTTTATGGAATAATTAAAACCCAAATGAATAATTTCGAAATGGGTACATCTTTAAAATCGGGCCAATATCACTTTTTGATTGAAATGCAATGGAGATGCAATAGTTCATCATTCTAGGGGGGGGGGAGACGGGCACAAAATGGGATGTTTGCTTGGTAGAAATATCGAAAGAGGCATGATCGCTTTTAGGTTTAGAACCGCTATACTGAGATATTGTCCAGTGCACTTAGTCGCCAAGTGAGAATGTGCTAACTGGAACAGTCCAGAAGCAAAACGGGTGTGACGACAGAACAGAATAGTGGTGACTGTAGAATAGAACAGTGTTGACTATAGAATAGAGCAGAACACTGTTAAAAATGGATATTTAAAAAAAAAGTAGAATGTACTCATTTTCGAGCACTTTGCATGTTTATAATAGCTCCGAGTAACTATGTTTCAATTTTGAAAAACGCAAGTACTCATTTTTGAGTATATCAAAGAATTAACTTTATATGTAGGTTCAAATTGTAAATACTATGTACTCATTTATGAGTATGGGAGAATCAATTTTAAGCCTAATTGTAAATACTATGTACTCATTTATGAGTATATGGGAGAATCACTTTTAAGCATAATTGTAAATACTATGTACTCATTTTTCAGTATATGACAGATTGAATTATATTTTTATTTTTCAATTTCACTTTTAAACTGTAAATAAATGAAGGATGACATGCAGCGCATATGCATAAGACAAGCAATGCTTATTGCTTGTCCATATTCTACCGCCACTATAGAGAAAAAGTTCAGGACCGCATAGCAAAGCACACGAAATACATACATCCGCCATCGTAATTCTTATGATATAGTTCTTTAATTTCAAGGCTATAACTTTTATTTTTCAAAATATTTTCACAAAAAATTTCAGAATTATTATTGCACATTTATTACACGATTTTTAATGAGATCAAATTGAAATAATACGTTTATTTATTGAAGTACTCATTTTCAAGCAAATGCGGTAACTTATATTTCAGTATGTCACCTACTCGTTTATGGTACCATTGTACTCAAATGAAAACGAGTGCGTTGAAGTTTTCGTTTTTAAATACTTTATTTTTTACAGTGAAGTCATCTATAATGAACACTATTATCCTATAGAAGATAATAGTGTTGACTATAGAATATAACAGTTTTGACTGTAGAACATTACAATGTTGACTGTAGAACTGAATAGTGTTGACTATAGAGCAGAACAGTGTTGACTATAGTTAAGAGAGAAATAAGAGAGGACGCATCAACAGTATATAGAGCTCATTTTGAAATCCTCCAAGACCGGTTTAATGTGATAAAAATCAGAACAGATGACATTATCAACTTGAGACAGTCACAATGACATAAAAATAACTCTTTTTATCTTGGCAAATTACCAATAAACAATATGAAGATTGTAGATTTTGATAAAGCGAAGCAATATGTATCAACATAATTTAAAGATGTCTTCGAAGAAACTCTCCAGTGGTCTACAACTACAAACTTGGAGATGCCAGAAGACGATTTTTGATGAGTTATTGATTCATTTTCGATGTTTGAAGTGTTTTATTAGCATTTTGTATTATATATAGTTGTATTAACTTTTAGAACCACCTTTTATCTTTGTGCTGATCGGATTTTACTGTTCTATTTTTTAATGAAATTGACTTTTCTTTCAATTTCGAAACTGGCTCATCTCAAAAATGTTTAAGAAATATCTTTATGATACTAATAATTAACTAATTTAGTTTACTACCAATTATTAACTAATTTAGTTTACTACTAATAATTAATTAATATAGATAAATAATTAGTTTAGTACTAATAAATTAAGTAATTCAGTTTAAATAATAATTTCATGTTTATTATATTACCATTCGGCCCTAAATGTTTCCTGTAAAATATAGTTTTCCACCATGACAACTACGTGAAGAAATTAGATGTATTTATTTCCTGCAAAATTTTAATTTTTCAAATTGTGCCAGTCACGACATTTCTTATTAAATTATACAAAATGTTTAATTTCAAATTCTTAAAATTAATTCCAGAAACACTGTGCTGTGGATCGTGTTTTTGAAATTCAATTATTCTGTGTTTCTGGAATTCTATTATTCCATTATTTAGTTGTGATAGAAGTAAATTCATTGTGCTGAGTAGTGAAAGTTATGTGATCAGTTATGTGATCAGATTCAAGATAAGATTTTCCGAATCAGGGATGTAGAGAGATGGAAAGGTAAAGAAAAATAATAATATTTTTTCAAAATAATATATCACCTACAAGGATTGATTAAGACACGACCACCGTTGCTGCGGCCCTGGATCCCTAAATTTTAAGAGGCACAATCAATTTTTTATGTAAGAAAAGATTTAAGCATATATTTTAATGTATTTTAATTTAATAATATTATTTTAAATTATAAAATATGCTAATAGTTTTAAATATTATACATATATTATTTGAAGTAACACTTTTGAAGTTATTTTCTTATAAGTGGGGGCTTTTAAGATTATTAAGTGGGGGCTTTTAAGATTTCTTATAAGTGGGGGCTTTTGATCTTGAGCCCCAAAAATTTTTTAGGTGTTGATATTTGATATACAGTGATGGTATATGAGGGCCCCGAATTAGCACGCGACCCTGGGTGCCACATTAGCTTGATCAGGTATAAATCATATAATTATCACCTATAAATGGAGTTTACTGTATTATACGAGTACTCATTTACTTTCGCTTAAAATAATGTTTTGCACTGGAACAGCTCTAGTAAAGAGACTATCCTTGAAACAATTCTCACAAATGAAAGTTAGTGGAGGATCAAACTAAGAATAGAACTAATTATCCTTGTTTAGCGGTGAGAAAAGTCTTTGTTTCGTGTTTTTCGTTACAAACTGAGTCCATTCCGAGATGCCAAATGATCTGAAATGCATGGAATACGAAATAAGTAAAGTAACAGAATGATCCACATCGGACTATATCGTCTGAAAAGGGAAAAATAACTGTTCTGTTGTATCTAAACTAAAATAGAGAAAGGAAGAATTTCAGCATGTTTAAAACAGAAGGAATAATTTAATAATTTTAGTATGTTTAAAATAAAAGGAATAATTTAATAATTTTATCCTCTCATGGACACATTATTACTGGGGATCTCAGTATAGTTCAGGATGATATACTTAGGGATATTATGAATAAAGGGTCTAAATTTCGCATTCCATTCTGCCATCACCCTAACCAACTTCTTCAGTCTATATCTTTTGATTTTGATAAATTCATATATCAACTTGTTTGTTCACATTCCATTCCTATTGAAGCATTCAATCTATGGAAGTATACTACCTTACATCTACTTAAAAATGTTATATTATAAACATTAAATTAACGAAGCCTAGGTATCCTTATAAACAACTCCTATCTGCTATTAAAGAGCTACAACAACATTTTGTCATAACTTATGTAGATAAAGCTTCTAATAATTACGCCATCATTTGTAAAAAATATTATGTTTCTCTGTTACAGAATTACTTAAAAAGTAATCACATTTTTAAACCCATTAATAATCAGTCTATCAATATCAAAACTAAAATGCTAAAATTATATGCACAATTAAATATTAATTGTAAGTTTTTTAAATTTCCTTATGTTACTTTGGTTCCTAAATTCCATAAATCACCTCTCAGTTTTAGAACAGTCACTTGTGGACATAATACCTTTATCACTACAGCTAGTAAGTTTTTGCTTAACTGTTTAAATAGAATTAATGAATCTCTTAAATTTAGGAATTCAGGATATTTCATTTTAAACAATAGTTTTGATTTAGTAAATCACCTTAGCAAGCTTCCACACATTCTTGGCTTCCATACCTTTAATTTTAACGACCTATTTAATAATATTGTCATTAAAGATTTCTATAAAGTTATTATCTCTCTTTATCATGACTATCGATCTTCTAATAATGTTGCATTTAATGTCAAAAACTTTCCTATGCTCTTGCACTTTGTGTTATACAACAATTATATTAACCAAGGTGATAACATTTATTTACAAACATCTGGTGTACCACAAAGTGGCTGTAGTAGTAGTATACTCGCAAACTTATATCTTTATTATTATGAATGTCATTTTAACTCTAATTCATATATTATAAATAGATATGTTGACGACTTAATTTGTATTATCATTGATGATTCCGAACCTATTAATATAGATTTTTACCCTTCTAACCTAGAATTAATTCTTAATGAGCCTAGCGTTAGTCAAACTGTAAACTTTTTAGACCTAAATATAGATACCCTCAATAATCATGTAATCACCAATCTATATGATAAAAAAGATTCTTACAACTTCACTATCATAAAGCTGCTATCATATCAATCTTGTAATTCTATTCAATTGTTTAGAAACATCATTTTAAACCAGCTATTTCGAATACATCGACTTTCTGATCCTCGGTTTCACTTTCTCCACATCAATAATCTTAAACGCATTTGTCAAAATTACCAATATCCGGAAGTATTTGTAAATAATATTATTCATAATTTCAAATATACCACGTAATATTTTTCCACATGCATTATGTATCTTTGATTGGATAACTCATTTTTGAGAATTCACCCATTCTTATCACCTAACTTACCACTTGGCCTGAGTCTATTACTGTTTACTATTTTCGAATGACTATTTTCCACTTGTCCTGAGTCCTATACTGATTACTATTTTTGAAAGTCTCCATACATATTATGCAACATTAAAATGTATTCATTCCGGTGCCCACTCGCATTGACGAAGTGAGGTGAAATGCTCAGTCGCTTCTTCCACTTACACGTGGTAACTATGCTTCTGAGTTCATATTTCTGTTCGAGGAGGTATTAATTTTCTGATTTGTAATTCAATTGATTTATTTTTCTCCTTCCCCTAGCCAGTAGACAGTTCCAATGGTGTCTATAGTTAAATACTATCGCCATTGTCAGAAACTGGCTATTCTATCTATTTTAATTCGAATTGTATGGCTGTCCTGATGAGAATGCAATTTCGAACTAACCGCCATTTTTTGTGTAGTTTCAATTGATTGTTCTCTAAGTCTTAATCTTTTATCTTGAGCTAATTATTATTGCCTTTTCTCATTTTTGCCGTGTTTTATTTTAATTTTTACTTATATTTATATACTTTTAATTGTGAATTTTGTATCCTAATATTCTTCTCATCCCCCTTTCCATTGTAGTGATATGTTACCTACTATTTTTATCCTTAGTCTTGGTCTATAGTTACTCATTTGTAACAGATATGCTAGAGATAGGTTTTTTTGTTCATACAGTAGTTTATGCATAAATTACGATTAAAATATTTCATTTTTTATTTATAAATATATATATATATATATATATATAAATATATATATATATTTATATATATGTATATATTATATATATGTATATGTATATATATGTATATATTATATATATGTATATGTATATATATGTATATATTATATATATATATATGTATATGTATATATATATGTATATATATATGTATATATATATATATATATGTATATATATATATGTATATATATATATATATATGTATATATATATATATATATATATATATATATATATATATATATATATATATATGTATATATATATATATATATATATATATATATATATATATATATATATATATATATATATATATATATATATATATATATATATATTATCAGCTTGCTTTATCCTGTCTACAGTCAGACACACAGATATTGAAAAAAAATGGTTGATTCGCATGAACGGATACTAAATACGTGTAGATTCATCAAGATTCGAGATTCATATTTTTGTCTCACTAACAATACACTTTCCCTTTTTACACAGTACGTATTGCAGAGAAAGTAACGAATAATTTTTGAAAAATCGTCTGCATTGTCTGTAGTTATAAAGGAAACGTGAATATTTCCAGCAATTATAAATGACTTAAAAATAAAATTATTTTGGGATAATTCCAACATATATATATATGTATTTTATCTTAAAAGTTTTGCGCAAGTTGAATTAATTTTGAAAGTTGTAAACTTAAAAATGTCATGAGTTCTTTAAAAATCCTCCGTCACAAACTATTGAATTTTTAAGTTATTTTGTTGGAAATATGTTGTACGTCGTTGCAGTGCGATAAAAAGAATTTCAAATGAAAATTTTAGCGTTAAATTTTATTTTTAAATTCTAGAGAAACGTCTCAGAGAAGAACTTTAGATAATCATAAATTGTTTAGACATATTTTCGGTAGTAAATATGAAAAAAAAAATGAATTCAGAAGTTATTTTTCTTTTCATAACATACTTTAACATTTGAAAATGTATGCTTTTTGAAATAAACTTTGGTGGAATTGTTAGTAGGGTTTTTCGTTGAAGGTTAGAATATAAGATCTGAACACATGATTCATATTTGCTTTATAAAGCATCATATCTATGCGTAATAAATTTCCTATATACAAAGTGTAATGTAAACTGCTGTGATGGGGTCAAAAGTTCGAATTCGAGTTTTTAACGGAATTGGCTGCTTAAGCGTCTCTGAACTCGAATCGAACGTTTCGAATGTAATGTATGTGTGTCAGGTCTCGAAATAAGATTTCAAAACTGGCAGCACATACTGCTCTGAGATTCTGTGAGTTAGCGTCAAAAACTTTCCCGCTCACGGCGATCTTAACCATTGAAAATGATTTCTAAATTTCAGCTTCAAATTAATCGCTGAACTTGGAAGAAATGTTCAGTATTTTGTCTCTTATTACTTTTTTTATATGTAGTATTGAGAGAGTATTGTTTTCACGAAAATTTCCGATTTCGGGATTTTGATGGGAATGTATTTTTTTTTCATTTTTCAAGACCTTCTGAACACGTTTTGAATATTTTTGAGATGGATGTCCGTTCGTCTGTTTGCCTGATGTCTGTGGTTGATTTTTTGTATACACAATAGTAGCCACACATATTATTTTATCACATTGAGAAACGTCTTGGTGAAAAATAGGGAAAACCAGCGCCAAACATACTTCCACTTGTCTTGAATCAGAGTCACCCTCCTTGCTGACTTTAGGGGATTGTACCTGTTTTAGATCATGTATCGCCGACTGAAGTCCAAAAGCTATATTCTTGTATTTATCTTTTCAATAATTTATCCACTTTTTTTTCTTGTTCATTTAGGAATCGTGAGCTCACAGCACTTAGTCTCCATGTTTTATCACAGTGAAAAACGCCTTGGCGAAAAGGAGTAAAAGGCACCGCCAAATATATTTCCACTTGCTTTGAATCAGAGCCACTCTTCTTGCATACCTCAAGATAAATGGAAGTAAATGAGACTTCCTTTCAGTAGACCTTGTGTTGACTTCAGTGGGATGCACTTGTTTTGGCACATTTATCGCTGACTGCGGAGAAAAAACAGTATTCTTGCATTAATCGTTTCTACAGTTCATCCATCTTTTTTGTTCATTTAGGGGGTCTAACCATTCATTCGTGTCCCCCTTTTCACCAATTGAGAGTAATTTGGTAGAAATGAACACACAGCACATATATTTTTTTAATTAGAAAATAGATGATACAAATTTTAGAACGTTGATCTGAGCCGTTCTTGAGATTAAAAAATGAAATAGTATGAAAACTCTATTATTTTAATATTTATTTTATTATTTTAATTAACTATTATTTTAATATTTATTTTAAAAACTACGGAATATATTTTGCTGAAACTTTTTTTATATATTTTATGGGATAATTTGAATATTACCTAAACTTTTCGAAGCAATTTGTGAATTTTAAATCCGCTTAAAAAATGTTTGAAAAATTAGGTCCTATAGGGTTAAATGTATTTCATTTTTTCAATCCGGGTTCAATCCAAAACTAATCCCATAGGTTTCACAGACAGTCTGAACAACATATTAAAATTTCATTTTGATTAAGTCATTTCATCATTCATTTAGCAGTCATTTAGCAGTTACCGTGCTAACGGACAGACAGACAGTCAGGCAGACAGATAGAGAGACAGAATGAACAAAGTCATAAACACTTTTCAACTTAGTTGTAAAGTGTTAACAAAAACAAAACAAAAACATCATTAACAAACCAGGACTTTCAATACTGTTAAATGTTTCATACGTTATTTTTCACCAGACAATGAAAGACACAATTTTTAAAATGCTGGTATGAACTGTGGTCGATATATTGCACATTTTTCATATAAATTTATTAAAAAAATTAGAAAGTAGATTGTATATTCCAATATGTTCACTTTCACGATAGAAGGTACTTTTTGCATTAGTTTCGATTTCTGAATGCCAAAGAATTCGACAATAGTCATTTATTTCACAGAATATTAATTTAATGTGAATTGCATTTTGATGAGGATTTTGCATATGAGTTTGAAATACATGATTATGTTTGAACTATTAAGTTGCCAAAAGCGAGCAGTTTCAATTTTCGTGGTGTTATTTAAAATAAAAAGCATTATAGCATGGATCTTGTACATCATTATTTTGCCGTGAAATAAGCCATTACATTATGCAGGGAAAGTCATGTGCTTTCATCAGATTTTATTTTTTTTTTTCAGATTTTGATTTGATTTAATAAAAAGCTCTGAATGCACATAATAAACATTCAATTAATTTTATTGAATTTATAGAAACTTGACGGTAAATGGTTCTTCTTTTCTTAAAGAAAAACAATCTGATGTGGGCAGGACATGACTTTCTTTATATAATGCAATGGATCTTTCACAGTGATAAAATGATGGAAAGAGTCATGGTACAGAGTTTTTAACGTTGAATTGTACATTGGGCGCTTTTCCGGATGACAACATGTAATACTATTTCAAAGTCTCCAATTGGCTTATATTTCACGCAATTCTAAATTAACAATTATTAATATTGAAAGCATCCTCAATAAGCAATATAATCTGTATATCAAAAAATTTTAATAATTAATTCATCAAGTGGGAGTCAATTTCACTAACTTTGACGATATTTTCGTCAATCTGGGTCGAAATATCGCCAAGATGGCGGTATCCCGTTAGGTTAATCGCTAAGTTCGCCAAATGTATCGCCAAGTGTTACAGATAAACAGAGATAAGAGTATTTCTTATATACTAGAAGGTATGCCCGTCATACGACAGAATGTGGCGACATTTTGTCAATTTGGCGACATTATCCTCACTTTGGCAGCAGTTTAAAAAAGTCGCTAAGTCGACATAATGCCATTTCGCCCAGCGTTACGGACAAATGAACGACGGAGAAATGGGTTATTTTTATAGTCGAATCTTGTGTTCTTTTCAAGATAATGAATTTTCATCAATTTGTGAAGTTGAAGACCCAGACCGACCGGCTCGTCAACAAGGACATGAGCAACC
Organism: Amaurobius ferox; assembly: GCA_951213105.1. Classification (NCBI taxonomy): domain Eukaryota; kingdom Metazoa; phylum Arthropoda; class Arachnida; order Araneae; family Amaurobiidae; genus Amaurobius; species Amaurobius ferox. The sequence continues at coordinate 35,072,338 of OX578151.1, forward strand.
GATTAGTCGGCCGGATCAATTTGTGAAGTGTTCATCTTCATTGATTTAGCGTCATTTTTACCAATATGTTGGCATTTTCGTCAATTTGGCAACACTTAAAAAAAATTTGCCAAGTTGGCGATATTTTACCAAATTTGTCACTAAAATTTCGTCAAGCGTTATGGACGAGAATAGGTTATTCTTATAGTAGGTAAATGACTATGGGCGTCCAAATAAAAAACTAGTACCCGAAGTATCTTCTCTCGTGATTGGAACGTGCTAGATCCACGAGGATGATGTTGACAAATTTATCGCATAATATGATGTATGAAAAGTGAACATATTTAGCAATAGTTCATTTTTTTACAATAGTTAACTTTATTGAAGGTTTTCATTTTTTGACGATTTTTTCAATATTTCATTCTAAAATTTTGGGGTTCCTGAACATTCGATTGCGTTTAAAAATAATAGGGTTCACAGATTGTAATTTTTGTACCAAATTTCATTCGAATCTCTCCATCCGTTCGTGAGATATCTTCTCCACAGGCTCATGGACACACACACACACACACACACACACACACACACACACACACACACACACAGAGAGAGAGAGAGACTCAGAAACATCCCCTCAAAAACGTTCGATTCGTTTCAGGGATGCTTAAAACGTGCTCTCCCGTTAAAAACTCGAATTTGAATTTTCGGCCACGTTACAATGCTTTCCTTATACATTATACTATGTATATAAGGAAAGTAAAAACCAATGAGAAAAGTTTGATGAACATTTAAACCCGAAGAAAGCAGACGATAATTTTTAAATTGGATAACTTTTATATTTAACTAGCAAATGAAATAGTTTTAATTGTTTTAAAATGTGAAATTTAATTTTTCAGACGATAAATAATTCCAAATGAAAGCAAGTTGAACAATTTGAAATTTAAAATTTTTCTTATGTGTTGCAAGTTAAAAACGTTCTAGATGTAGTGATGCATGAAGCAACTTATTTTTTATTATCCCTGAATACGATATATCGATTTAGTTTGCCTTATTTAGTAGGGTAAAATAAAATCATCGTAGTAAGAAAGCAAAGAAGGAGTTCTCGCTCGAAATTCGATTTTTTACAATGAATTCTTGAAAACGGGAAAAGGTCATTTTCGCGCCAAAAATATGGATTTTGCTAATATGGTAGCTTAGGAACGAGCCAAGTTATGGGTGAGTGGTGACATGTATATTTACTTCACAAAATTGGCTTTTAAGCACACTGAGCCTTGGCGGCAGTTGAAGAGGAGTAAGGCGGCAATTGAAGACGACAATCTAGAGGAATACTTTTCATAGCTGTCATGGGGCATGTCCAGAGACTGAACCCCCCCCCCCCATTCAAATCAATACAATACAGTAACCCCTCGTTATAACGCGTCTCAAAGTATCGAGCATTTGGATATATCGCGCTTCTGCTATGTCTCCCATTTTCTTTTTCTTCTGATTTTTCGTTTACATTCTTTTGCTTTCCCAAGACTGGAGTGTTACAACATGAGTCGTCGGTGGGGTGGGAGTGAATGAGGGTTTTATTATTGTCTTTTTATTATGGTACTTTTGCTCCTAAATTCTTATTACATATGTTCATAAAAGTATAACTTTTATCATATCGCCCAATATATCGTGCATTCGGATATATTGAGCATTTTGCCATGTCTCCTGGGAAGTGCGATATAACGATGGATTACTGTATAAGTAGATAAAAATAATACTAAGATCTGCATATTCCAACGATTTTCGTTATGCTTGTTCTTGTTAACACTTTACAACAAAGTTGAAAAGTATTCATGACTTTGTTCATTCATTCTGTCTGTCTGTCTGTTCTTTAGCACGATAACTGCCGTAAAAATGACTTAATCAAAATGAAATTTTAGTATATTATTCAGACGGTCTGTAGGACCTATGGGAATATAAATCAATAATATCACCCAATTAGTTTTGGATTGAACCCGGGTTGAAAAAATGAAATACATTGAGCCCTATGGGACTTAATTTTTCAAGCATTTTTTAAGCGGATTTAAAATCCATTAATTGCTACGAAAATTTTAGGTAATATTCAAATTGTTCCATAAAATATATAAAAAAAATTCAGCGAAATATATTCAGTAGTTTTTTAAATAAAAATTAAAATACTAATAACACCTCTTATATGAAGCGATCACGTGACCGTGATATGAAAAAGATCACGTAATCCACTTCAAAATGATATATGGCATCCATCTTGTCTCAAAATCGTGATTTTTAAAGTTTTTTTAATTCATATTGAGTGTTGTATCCGTCCTAAAACCACTTTATCTTTGCCTAAATTCTGTGCATCTACATACTGAAACAACTCACTGACAATATTTTTGAGTTTAAAGGCTCATCCAAATTTGATTATTTCTACAACGAAGCCTATTTTTTACCTATGTAAAATGTAAACAGCAAAATATGTAGAATGAGTTGTATTAGAATTGCTGTATTTCTTTAACACAAAATTATTTAGTTCATGGAGTCTGCATAACTGATATGAATGAAATATTCCTTGATTTTACAAAGAGCAGGACGATTTTTTTCGATGAAGTTTTACGCATAGAGTTTAATTACTTGTAGCTCCATGGTCTTAATTTTTAAATAAAATAAATTATTATAGTATTGTGATGAATGACATGAATGGGAAATTATTTATAAATGAAATGCTGCTTTTATACAGAGAGCCAGGCGTGTTATTTTATCTATGACGTCATTTGAATGAATTTCGGTTGTTTTCGATGAAGTTTTCAAATATAATAAATTATCGAAGTATTATATTAATTCTAAAATTATTACCGAGGAATGTATCGCATTTTAGAGATGTTTAAACCAGGCAATTTATATTTCAATGCCGTCATTTGAATGAAGTTCATTTTTTTCGATGAAGGTTTAAGTTTTCAAATATAATAAATTAATGTAGTATTGTGATAAGTTTTAAAACATTACCGAGGAATGCATTGCATTTTAGACATGTTTAAATAAAATTGCATTGAAGTTGGAAAGTGTTTCATAATCAATGTTTTAAGCATGATTGATATCTCTTGTTCTTTTATCCTCGTGTTTGCTGTTGATAGGTCTACAGATCAAACCAGTTAACCGATGTTGATATATTTCTTTTTGTATTTTTCATTACGATCCAAGGATGTGCAGTTAAAGGTAATTTGAATGTTCACCATTTCTTAAGGGTTAGTGCATTATATAGGCTTTTCTGACCTATCTGCTCTTCCCTCTGAATTCAGCTACGAAAATATGTTAAAACCTGCAACAAGTGATGTGAAAAGGCATAGAGTGTGTTAAATCCCTAAAAAATCGAGACTGCGGTAGGCTCTATAAAAAGAAAATTGCCTAACCACAGGTTTGGGTACTTCTCGATGTAATTTAGCATTCGAAATAGATATACAGATACAATGAATGTGAAGCACGCAATAAAAAAATATGTATATTCCCAAAAATTAAAACCAGGCGTAAACCATAGTTAGGTTCAGAACGAAGTATGCAAGCACGGATGCCGCACTTGCATTTTAACAATAAGGGAAAAAATGTTCACCACAAAAATATGTGATATCTCTAGACCAAAACAGTGTTGTAAAAATTTTCGCAAAGTAATGCAGAAAGAAAAAATAAATTCACCATTTTTGGCGCCAAGTGAAATTCTATCCATGTGCGAACGTATTGTTAACGTTATCCACTTATATTTGGTATAAGTTAAATACCGGAGAAGATAGACGAAAGATCCTTGGTGCCTTTCCAGGATTTTGGTTTTCACTGTATGGGAATAGCCGCGCTGCACTGTTGTTTAACCTTATGCACACTTCATTCATTAAGGTGCTATTACACGGAGTAATTTCTTCCAGCAATCTTTCAGCAACACTATGCATTTCAATGAGAAAAAAAAACTTGTCGCATATTTTTCGTCAACAGTAAAAAAAAATTGATTCATTCCAGAGCGGGATCCAATCAGAGGACGACAAAAATTGACGTCACATCGCTCCGCCTTCAAAGATGACTGAGATAAATGCAGCTCCACGATGAACAGCTGATATGGAATGACAATTCCATGAACTTTTATCTAATTACATGAAAATACTGTAGATTAAAGATCACAATTATACTATAAACATACTTAGAAATGATTCATGAAGGGAAATTGATGAGATTCTAGTATTTATATGTCCTGATACTGAACTTGCTAAATACAATTAAGTGGCAAAGTACTGGCAACCATACGATCAGCTGTTTGAGAGGAAGCTAATAAAATAGGATTGACGGGAATTGCCAAATTTCCAGCAATAAAAATTGCCCCGAGTAATAGCACCTTTAATGAGGTAGGGCGCCAAGCTATGCAACCTTGTAAAGAACCTTGCTGCTCCAACGGAGAATCGAATCACAGATATACGTACTAGCTAGCCGATGCTCTACCGTTGAGCAATGCTACGGAATTGCAAGCTCTTTTTTTGAAGCGAACTCTGCACCTTACACTCTTGCAAATTCGCTGAGATAGCAGTCGTCTTTTGTGATACTTCAAATATTTTCAATTGTTTTGCCAACGATTGGCGATTTAGCGCTGCTTTATGGAGTATCAAAGAAGCTTATTTAGGGCGTATTACGTCTGAGTTCAATAATTGGCAAGGTTGTGCATGGAAAAAACGGTGTGTGGGAATAAAGATTTTAAAACAGGTAATTTGGAAATTTAGTGGCGTTATCTGTAGCTGTATTATTTACATAGCGGACGCTTTTTAGGGACCTGTGCAACGTCGGGCAACTCATCCTAGTTTATAATATATCAAAAGTTATTATTTAGTTTTACTTTTTAAAAAATAAACCATAAACTAATCACACAATGTAAAAATGCAACGAGTTCAATTAACTTTATCGAATTTTCAGTATTTTGGAAATAAAATAGTTCTTATATAAAGAAAGAATGGAAGTGGAAAAGTTTCTTGGAGAAGCAGACGATATTTAAATTAGTAGTTCCTTTTATTTTAATGGAAATAGAAAAGTTTTTAATTTTCTTCAGATTTCGAATTTAATGTTCTTTACTGAAATTAATTCTAAGAGGAAAAAAAAAGATGTTGGATAAAATGAAATTATCTCATATATCTATGAAGACATTACATTTTCTTTTACCTAGTTCAAGTTTAATGATAATGTTCTTGATGTATTGTTGCATGTTGCTTCGTTACTTATTATTTTCTATTATCTTCAAATGCATTTTTATTATTTAATCTTCATTCCATTAGAAATTACAAAAAACCGAAGAAAGTTCTAGCTTAAGGTATTTTCAGTTTTTTATACTAGGTTAAAGGGGAAGTATTGTTTTCTGGAAATGTTTTGAATTCGTGATCTTGGTAGATAAGCACATTTTAAGATTCCCTGAAAATAGTCAGACTACATCTGGAAAGATATTCGTACTTTTATGCATGTATGTATGTATGTATGTATGTATGTATGTATGTATATATATATATTTATATATATATATGTATATATATATATATATATTTATATGTATATATATATATATATGTATATTTTAATCAATTCAACAAAAATTGTAGCAATTTGTCAGGTTTTATATTATATATATGTATATATATATATATATATATATATATATATATATATATATATATATATATATATATATATATATATATATATATATATATATATATATATATATATATATATAAACTAATAAGTTTAACAACACTTAAGTATATTAAATAAATGTACATTTAAAATTACATCTACTTCTTGCGCTATTGCAGCATATACATAAGATGATTAAATGAAATGTGGTATTTGAAAGTGGTGTTTCGTAGTCACCCCCTGATGATTTTACGAATACATTACCTTCAATCCATTGTTCGTTACTCCATTTTTATGATTCATTTTAATTTAAAAGGGTTGTTTTCTGAATTTTCATTGATGCCAAGCATTCTTTTAAGTTATATCAGGCGATAAATGGAACTCTATTGTTTGTTATGAATATTTTACTATATTTTTTCATATTATACTTATATATATATGTATATATATATATATATATATATATACACTGCTGACATTTACTAAGGACTGATGACCCTATCACCCATAGCAGCCACAAAATGAAAGGAAGCAAAATGTGGAAAATTAGAATAAGTGCGGAATACGGTAAGAAGAGGTGTGTGTATGCAAATTTTTCATTTCCACGCCTGTTCGTCACGTGGCAGCGCTGATAAGAGATTTAAAGTATTTAACGCTTGTGGACAGTTGTTGTTCCAAGTGAAAGTTTTACGGGAAAGATTTAATTGACGGTTTGTCTTCCCGATATCACTTAGAGTAATTTACGCGTAGTCGTATTTATTGGAAAGATCGAAGACGGGTGCAAAATAACAGATGTCGCCAGGAAGTTCGACATCGCCCACGGCGTTGTTTCACGACTGTGGCAAGCATTTAAAACAACTGGAATGTGCAACAAGCGTCACGGGGAGGTCGTGTTAGAAGCACGATGTCTGCAGGAGACAGGTACATTGTCCTATCGGCAAAAAGAGGTCCGGCGCACCACAGCTCAGCTGGTGGCAAATAAGTTTCTTGCTACACAGGACAGCGAATTTGCCGAAAAACTGTAGCCATACGTTTGGGAGAAGGACGACTACACTCTCGAAAACCTGTTGTATGTGTCCCAGATATATATCCAGACTGCACCGTACCGCCCATTTGCAATGGTGTCGTGAGCATCGCAATTGGACCGACAGGACTGGGCTTGCATACTATTCTCAAATGAGAGTAGCTGCAGTCTGTCATCGGATTGGCGTCCATGGACGGCAATGTCTGCAGAGGGGGATCAAACTGTTTGGTATAGGGTATGTCAAATACCTGTCTTTTTGAGAGGTCCTTCGTTTGAGATTGATGCTGTCCCATCCGTAAGCAAAAGTTAAATTCAAATTCAAGGAACGTTGTTGATAGAATCATGGGCACGACCACTACACTTAATGACTTATCTAAGTCATTTAGAACCTCAATAAATCGGGAATATGAGACTTCTAAATGCATACGCTAGGTCTATTTATAATGAAACCACTATGTCTGATCGAATAAAAGTGATTGCAGCGCTCCATAGCGGAGAATTGAAAAAAAAATGGGAACATGAATTTGACAACAAAGCGAGATACAAAAAAAAATCCATTATAAAGTGGGAGAATATTGTCTAATTAGTAGGAATCAACACCAGAAAAACGCAAAATGCGTACATGAAAAGCAATAAATATCCGCCATACTGCATCGGTTACTAAAGGCATAATGTTACAAGGAGGACTACACTAAAAAGCTTCAAGATGAGCTAGTCCAAAAAGCTACAAGGTGGACTACTCTAAAATGATATAAGGTGGTTACTCTAAAAAGCTCCCAGGTGGGTTACTCTAAAAAGCTCCTAGATGGGCTAATCTAAAAAGCTACAAGGTGGGCTACTCTAAAATACTACAAGGAGGGTTACTCTAAAAAGCTACAAGATGGGCTACTCCAAAAAGCTACAAGGGACTGCTCTAAAAAACTTCAAGGCGGGATACGCTAAAAAGCTACGAGGTGGACTACTCTAAAAACTACAAGGTGGGCTACTCTAAAAAGCTACAAGGTAGGCTACTCCAAAAAGCTACAAAGCGAGCTACTCCAAAAAGCCTTTAGTGGGTTACTCTAAAAAGCTACAAGACAAGCTGCTCCAAAAAGACAAAAGGTGGGTTACTCTAAAAAGCTACAAGGTGGGTTACTCTGAAAAGCTACAAGGGGCTGCTCTAAAAACGTCAAGGCGGCTACTGAGAAAAGCTACAAGGTGTGCTACTGTAAAAAGCTACAAGGCGAGCTACTCTAGAAAGCTACAAGGTGGGATACGCTAAAAAGCTACAAGGTGGGCTACTGTGAAAAGCTACAAGGTGTGCTACTGTAAAAAGCTACAAGGCGAGCTACTCTAGAAAGCTACAAGGTGGGATACGCTAAAAAGCTACAAGGTGGGCTTGTCTAAAAAGTCGCAATGCGGGCTACTCTAAAAAGCTGCTAGGTGGGCTACTTTAAAAAGCTAAAAGGTGGGCTAGTCCAAAAAGTCGCAATGCAGGAGCATTTGATAATTGGGGTATTTAATTCTACTTCCATTTTACCTGAATTTGACAGTTTCATAAACTTTAATTAATTATTTCCTTTAAAGAACATTCCTCAGGTTCTTTATCCACTTCAGATTAAAAAAATCCATTTACTTGAAACATCTCTTCCTCAAGACTGGCTATAAAAAGATCTTATGACTGAGGATGATTGACTTTTAGATGAAAACTGATATGGATTTAGTATCGAATTCTGGAGAAGTCATGGAAACTCCACTTCTGGTCCAGGAGCTATCACTTTCAATTCAAAAATTTACATTTTCATTACAATACCTATTTTTCAGAATCAGCTATGTATAAATCTTACATGATGACTCACATGGATTCCTCATCAAATTGCGGAGGGGATTAGAGGGTTTCCTAAGGATTTCTGTTTCCGTTATTTTTCCACTTCTGGTTCAAAGATTTTCATTGAAACATCTATTTTTCTGGATTGGCTAATTAGAAAGTTCAGATGATGACTGATATGAATTAAGCATGAAATTCTAGAGGGAAGTGAGGGGTTCACTAAGGGTTTTCACCTCCGTTTTTCTAAAAATCCGAATAGCTGTCCAAAGTGTGCAAAAAGATATAAAAATGCTAAATAGTCCTGTTCAAAATAAGGTATACCTACCATTTGCGACCATATAAAAGCTCTTTGATGAATTCCTTGTTTTAAAATTTTTCCATTCAAATATTTCTCAAGTTAGTATGAATTTGTTAATCCATTGGTTTTGTTACATTAGGTTTGTAACACTATATATATATATATATCTTCATTTTCTGTCTTCTCTTTAAGCCTTTATTTTTAAGGCGATGTTATTTTATTTCATTGTTTTATTATTTTATTATTATTACATTTTAAAATATATCGCATTCCATCTTATCGGAAAATGAGAAGTAATTGATAGAAAGCTTCATAGAAAAGTGCAAGAAGGTCTACTCTAAAAAGCTACAACTTCCATTATATATACCATTCCATTTTACACTTACCTGAATCTGATATTGACATAAACTTTTAACCTTTTATTTCTTTTAAAGGACATTTGAAAAGTAATAAATTATCTAACCTTCAAAATTGTGCATTATGTTTGAAGTCCGAAGTTGTAAGGAACAAAACAATTTAATTTTCTTTTAAAAAATAATTATCCAACTCTTCGCGTGACTTTGAAAAGTTTAGAATTTTATTCCAAGTCTTCATTATTCAGTTAAACAATTTTCTAACAAAACCGTCTGCGTAATCGACTCCGAGAGAATAAACAAGGAAATTGTGGTGGAATAATTCGAAAACAAAAAATAGTAGGAAAGAACTTATTTTCCGCTAACCAAATCCAACTGAATTAAAAACTGTAAGCGGAATTTCTGTTTCTAAAACTTCTTATTGAAACTTTTAAAGTCTTTCCGAAAGAAAAAAAAATTGTGGAACGCCATTCTTTTGATATAATTAGAGTTTCATATTTGGAGGAAGAAAGTAGCGAATTTAGATTTCCAGTAACTTTTGTTATAACTGCAAATATAAAAAATCTGATATGGGCAGCACATGACTTTCCCTGCAGATTTATATTCACGTTCTCTTTATTTTAATTAAATTTAATTCACTTTTAATTCAATTTTCGTTCTCGTTTGCTAACTTGACTTATTTTCAAAGGTGGAGTAGAGAAAATACGAAGAAACTAAAATATCTCGAGAACGGGTAGACCTAGTGTAATGTGGTTGGTCTTATTATTATTTTTTAAAATTACGTATAAAACAAGCATTTAATGAATATATGTAAGTATACCTAGTTTTTACTTTAAATTTTGACGATTTTTGCGGGCTATTTTGCAGAAAAAGGCAGGTTATTTTTTCCGAAGCATACCAAAATCTAATCAGCACCAGATTCACCCACAACTGACTTACCTACCAAATTTTATGAAATTCGGTCCATTAGTTTTTTAGTTAGAGTGGATACAAAATCTGCACAGACAGACAGACACACAGACACACCCACAGACGTTACGCTAAAAGTGATTTTTTTCGTATTCTAGAGGTCTTGAAACTTGTAGATGCGTCGAAAACTCGAGTTGCGATTTTCGACATGGTTCCAATGTTTCCCCTATACATTACCATGTATTGCAGGGAAAGTAATATTTGGAGTGCGATGCTACAGTCCACTTTCTCATTATTCCATACGGAATTTCTTCCATATTCGATATGGAATTTCATTCATATTCCATATCGTTTTAGTTCTTTTCTAGCATAATCAGTATCAGAATGAAATAAAAATATTTTGTATTGAGCTTGTTACTGGTGGTAACATTATTGCAATACTATTGCTTTTACCAATTTTTTTTAAGTACACATTTAGTTCTCGGGATAGGCTATAGTTAGAAATTCGATCATGATTGATATAAATTTAGCATTTAGTTCCCGAGGCGATTAGGGGTTTACAAATAAAAAATCCCACATTTGGCTATTTTTCCATTTCCGGTTCAAAAACTTTCATCTTACTTTAAACATCTATTTTTCAAAATTGACTATAACTAGATCTTAGATTATAGTTGACATGGATTCAGCATCAAATTCCGTGATAGGGAGGGTTCACTATGGATTTTCGCTCTGATTTTTTTTTTCACTTCCTGTTCCAAAAATTTCCTTGAAACAGTCATTTTAGACTGGTTATGTGGATAGAACTTAGAAGATAATAGACATCGAATTTTGGATATCATATATATATATATATATATATATATATATATAATTAAGCTCATACACTATTCATGCACTTACACCATGTATGTTAATGCAGAGAACGAGGGGTTTGGTAAATGTATTACATACTTGTATATGATTTTTAACACTTTACAGCAAAGTTGAAAAGTGTTTATGACTTTGTTCATTCATTCTGTCTGTCTGTCCGTTAGCACGATAACCACCGTAAAAATGACTTAATCAAAATGAAATTTTAGTATGTTGTTCAGACGGTCTGTAGGACCTATGGGAATATAAATGAATAATATTACCCAATTAGTTTTGGATTGAACCCGGGTTGAAAAAATGAAATACATTGAGCCCTATGAGACCTTATTTTTCAAACATTTTTTAAGCGGATTTAAAATTCACAAATTGCTTCGAAATTTTTAGGTAATATCCAAATTGTTCCATAAAATATATAAAAAAAAATTCAGCGAAATATATTCAGTAGTTTTTTAAATAAAAATTAAAATAATAATAACACCTCTTATATGAAACGATCACGTGACCATGATATGAAAGTATCACGTGATCCACTTCAAAATGATATATGGCATCCATCTTGTTTCAAAATCGTGATTTTTAAAGTTCTTTTTAATTCATATTGAGTGTTGTATCCGTCCTAAAATCACTTTATTTTTGCATAAATTCTGTGCATCTACATACTGAAACAACGCAATTACAATATATTTGAGTTTAAATGCTCATCCAAATTTGATTATTTCTACAACGAAGTCTATTTTTCACCTATGTAAAATGTAAACAGCAAAATATGTAGAATGAGTTGTATTAGAATTGCTGTATTTCTTTAACACAAAATCATTTATTTCATGGAGTCTGTATAGCTGATATGAATGAAATATTCATTGATTTTACAAACAGAAGGACGATTTTTTTCGATGAAGTTTTAAGCATAGAGTTTAATTACTTGTAGCTCCATGGTCTTAATTTTTAAATAAAATAAATTATTATAGTATTGTGATGAATGACATGAATGATAAATTATTTATGAATGAAATGCTACTTTTTTAGAGAGAGCCAGGCGTGTTATTTTTTCTATGACGTCATTTGAATGAATTTCAGTTGTTTTCGATGAAGTTTTTAAATATAATAAATTATCGTGGTATTATGGTAATTCTAAAATTATTACCGAGTAATATATCACATTTCAGAGATGTTTAAACCAGGCAATTTATATTTCAATGCCGTCATTTGAATGAAGTTCATTTTTTTCGATGAAGGTTTAAGTTTTCAAATATAATAAATCAATGTAGTATTGTGCGAAGTTTTAAAATATTACCAAGGAATGTATTGCCTTTTAGACATGTTTAAATAAAATTGCATTGAAGTTGGAAAGTGTTTCATAATCAATGCTTTAAGCATGATTGATCTTTCTTGTTTAATATTTAAATATCAATTTCATTATTGGATGT
>OX578151.1:35087147-35227147 GCA_951213105.1 Amaurobius ferox
AGATGTTAGGCTAATATAAAAAACTATGAATAGATTTCATGAAAATCCAGCTAATCTAAATTTTTTGACTATACAAAATTACATTTACAAAATAAGAGGGATATTTATATAAATAGCTGGTAATTTTTAGATTATTCATATGTATAGCATGAAATTTTTTATCAGATAATCATTTATAGCTGATTAAGTATAATATAATATTTCTAAACAATAGAATCGAGTTGCAGTAATTAAATGGTAAGATTTTATGATTGTTAAAATTAAAATAGTCTTTTTTATCATATAAATTAGTAACAATTCTATTAGAAGGTTCAATAATAAGATTTGAATCCAAAAAATAAAGATTATTACTAATAGTAGCTTCATTAGGAATTAATTCCAAATTGTCTGGATAGAAATCCATATCTATGACATAAGTTTCAGTATATACTAAGCAAATCAGATCATCAACATATCTGTATAATGTATAATCTATTGAAGTAAAAGACTGTTCATAATGATAAAGGTATAAATTAGCTAACATACTGCTACTGCAGCCATCCTGTTGTTGTGACCCAGATCGTCCGACCTACCAGAAAAGGTGTAAGTGCAGCCACCCTGTGGAACTCCTGAGATTTGTAAGTATAATTTATTTCCTTGAAAAAATGTAATTATTGGAAATAATAAAGTGAAGAAGTTTAGGAAAACTTATAAAACTGGTTTGATTTGATAGATTAGTAATATAAGCATTATATAGAGCTAAAATTACATCATACAGGTCTGAGATCTTAATATTACTAAAAAGATCTTCAATCAAAAGTTTGAAATCCTATTACTTTTCTAAGTGATGCTAATTTGTTCTTTAATTCTTTACTATTATTTAGAATAAGTTAATTATTGCTAGACTGACTTAAACTATCATTTAATAGATTTAAATAATTTAGTAGTAATTTACTCGCAGTAGTAGAGTAAGTATTATGACCACTAGTTACCGTTCTATATTTAATAGGATTTTTATGAAATTTAGGAATGAGCACTATATATATGGAAATTTAAGAAATTTATATTTAATATTTAAATCGCTATACATATTGATAATTTTCAATTTGATACTATTAATGGAATGTAAATGAAGTTTAAAAAGGCTATTATTTTTTAAATAATCTAACAGAAATAGTATATAAATTTTTTTACAGATAATAGCGTAATTATTAGAGTTTTTCTCAACATAGGTGATAACAAAAGATCTTTGTAAATAATTAATGGAGTGCGTAATATTATTAATATTATTATAGATCTTGACAATTTAATACTATTAATAACATTTTTAAAATATCTAATAAAGTATATATATATATATATATATATATATATATATATATATATATATATATATATATATATATATATATATATATATATATATTAGAAGGAATTAATAATAAAAATAATTAATTCAAGTAATCGTGAAATATTAACGTCAGCATAGAATTAAAACCATTGCCATAATGCCAATAATAGAAAAGATCAGCGCCGGCCCAAATTCGAAGATTAAATAGAATTAAATTAATCTTCAGGTCTGAGTATTTAATTCTAATTAACCCAAACAAATGCCTGTTTCAGATTTGACAATAGAACATTACTATAAATGTCCAAAATCAGACTATAGGCACCAAAAGATGAAAAAATGAAGATAAGAAACATTAGGAAAATTTGTATTACCATGTGGTAGGAACCGTTCTTTCACCACGTGTATATGCGACCAACCTCAACAATATAATAATATCTAGAACCACGGGAATGAACATGACGAAATACAACCTAGGAGGCAGTACGAACTTCCACAGCGACACTCCCAGACCCTTCCAGTCAGTTAGAGCACGAGACAGGACTGTTACCCGTATAAGCAAAACAAAATATGAACATGAAGCAAAGATGGAAATTCTTACTAAACAAGAAATCCATAAAAGAAATGGATAAACGAGAATGCCACTATTCACCATTATAAGGGCGCTCAAATCGTAGTTTCAAACTGGCTAAAGTTACAATCTCTTAGCGAAAACGGCGCATAAATGTAAAAGACGTATAAATGAGAAACGTCTGAAATTGTCCAGCAGTTAAACTATATACTGCTGGACAATTATTAAGGACGGATCACAAATTGCAATGTAGCACAACATTAAGCTGTTCTGGAAAATACAGAATGCTTTAAAACATCTGAAAGGGGAAAAGTGCTTATTTGATGCTGTGTACGGAGAAATGGAAAAATGCATGAAATGGACGACAGCAGGCACCTTTGAGAAAATGTGTCAGTACGGGATATGTCCGCCGTGGAGTGCGATGCAACATTTCACACGTCATGTGATGCTTTGCACAACATTATCCAGTAGCTGTTGAGGCAAGTTCTCTCACTCCTCTATCAGTGCACGAATGAGGGTGTTCTTGTTTGTTGGAGGATATTTTCGACCAGCAAGTCGCCTCCCCAAAGCATCCCAAAATTTTCAATGGGGTTTAGATCTGGAGAACATGCTGGCCATAATTGAATATCATCGCTGACTAGACAATCCTGAATAGCGAGTGTTCGATACCATGGTGCGTTGTCGTCCATGAAAACAAATTTATCACCGACAGCGCTAAGGAAAAGGCGAACATGAGGCAGTAGAACTTCAGCAATGTATCGTTGGCCGGTCATAGTCCCAGTTGCAACCACATACAGGGGCGTGCGGTCATTGATCATGATGCCGGCCCATACCATGATACTGCATGTCGAATATCGGTCCCTTTCCTGGATATTTTCTAGACGATAAGCAGTAGCATTTTCACGCCAGATCAGTTGGCGTCTACAGTATGATGACAAACTGAACCTACTCTCATCTGAGAATAGTACGCAAGCCCAGTCCTGTTCAGTCCAATTGCGATGCTCACGACACCACTGCAAACGGGCAGTACGGTGCAGCCTGGACAATGGGACATACACAACAGGTCTGCGGGTGTATAGTTCTTCTTCCAAACGTCTGGCTACAGTTTTTCGGGAGATCCACTCTCCTGTGTAGTAAGAAACTGATTTGCCACCTGCTGAACTGTGGTGCGCCGGTCCTTTTAGCCGATAGGACAATGTACCTGTCTCCTGCTAAGGTCCGTAGAATATCTTATATTAACCTTGATCTCCTGCAGGCATCTACTTTTAACACGATCTCCCCCGTGACGCTTGCTACACATTCCAGTTGTTTTAAGTGTTTGTCACAGCCGTGAAACAACGCTGTGGACGATTGGCGACATCTGTTATTTCCCGCCCTTCCTCGATCTTTCCAATAATACGGCTCCAACGTAAAATCATCTAAGTGATATCAGGAAGACATCCTGAAAATTTCAAGTTCGTCAATTAAATCTTTCCCGTGAAACCTTCACTTGGAATGCGTGTAAAATCCTTTAAATCTCTTATCAGCGCTATTTCGTGACGAACAGATGTGGAAATGAAAAATTTGCATACACACACCTCTTCTTACTGTATCCCGCATTTATTCCAATTTTCCACATTTTGCTTCCTTTCATTTTGTGGTTGCTATGGGGGATGGTGTCACCCGTCCTTAGCAATTGTACTACATGTATATTACTCTCCTAAAGCGCTCGTGGCTCTCCTAAAGCTCTCATGTATATTACTCTCATATACGCTCATGGCGAGTTCAGATACGCAGTTTTTGTATTTGCATATTTTTTTTTTCATTTTTCAACACCATAGAATTTAATACACGTCGACAATAAGAGCTTGCAATTTCGTCCCAGTAGCTCAATGGTAGAGCGTCGGCAGGCCAGTTCGGAGATCTAGGGTTCGATTCCCGGTTGGAGCAGCAAGGCTCTTTACAATAAGTTTACCTTTCGATTGAAGTGTTCTAGAGCTTTAGACACAGGGTTTATGTATCGGAAAGCAAATATGAGCTATTTATTGAAAATTTTTGCAGCGCCTCTAGCGACGAATTGGCGTAGTTAGAATTTCTATCATGGAAACGAAGTAGGCAACAATTTTCGTGGGCCGTTTTGTCTTTAGTAAGCAAATACGTATATATCTCCTAACTTAATACATAAAGATGTAACCAATTTACTTTTTTTGATGGAAATAATATCATCTATGAATAAATAAAAAAAATCAATAAGAATTTTTAATTTTTGAACATATTTCTTTGAAAAAAATAAAATGTTTGTGTACGAACTAGTTTTTAATTCACTTTGCTTAGTTTCAAAGAAATCGTCTGAGTTGTAAAAGATAGATGTAAGCAAAAGTGTACAATAGGAAATCTTATTTCGAGATCAATAATTTGCTTTTACACATAAAATTTCGCTTTGTCAAATAAAAGAAAATTGGAAAATTTTTGGCTTTAAAGATTATGCTTATATTTCAAAACTGATTTTCTGGGGATATGATTTTCTCGTCTCCAGGGGGGGAATATCAAGAATTAGGTCTCGTTAGCTGTGATCTGTATAAGTGTATAATGATTTAATCGAGTAGATCACCCGGTCTGGTTGATCTGGAAAGACGTAAACTTGTTAGACAGTTTTAAAATAATTGAATTTGAGTTTTAAAATAATTTTATAAGTTTAAATATTTGAAAGAATTTTCTCTAGAATCTTTCCTGCGGGGGAATAAATATGAAATAGTAGTATTAGTCGCATTGTCAAAGGCGCAGAAGACAGAAGCAACGAGGCGCAGTGGTGCGAAAGATGAAATTTTCGGGGAAAAAAACCCTCACAACTTCGATGTTTTCAATGTCTTTGAATTTGATTTTATATATAAAATTTCTAAGTAAGACTTTATATGGATAGCGATATTGGAATTATTGGAATTATTAGGATATATGTAATGAACATATTAAATGAAAATAAATCTGTTTAATTACTAATCTCTGATTATTGTTATCGTGTATTATCTCAAAACATATATTTGAACAACTATATATTGAATTAGGGGGATACGCCCCTGTTCGTTGACGCTCACCAACCCCCATAACTTGCTGGCGCTCGCCGAGCTCCTTCTTTCCGTCTGTTACGCAGATGTAATACGCCCGTTGCGACAATGTCTTATTCGCTAGTACTCATCAACCTCTGATTTCGCTTTGCGAGCTATATGTTTTGTCGCTTATTCTTTGTACAGTGACAAAAATCGCGTTTCGTTACTTTAAATCACTTATTTTGAAATGACAACAGCACTATTTTGTCAAACTTCTGGAACTCGAGGGCTCCACTTTCTGTCCGCTCATTATCCGCCCAATTTTGCTTAATGAGCTCTTTCTTCACGGCATCTAAGCATGTGTAATAGTCCAGGGGATCTTCCCTGCTGGCTGACGCTCACCAACCCCCGTAACTCGTTTCGCGAGTCGGGAGGCTATGCCTCCTACTCTGTTTTTAAAGTTCAACACTTCCATCGACTTCTTTCCGATAACAAATTTCGAATGAAAATTTATTTGAGCAAATTGTTATAATTTAAATTTAATATATGGATAATACGAATTATTGTCCTCTAATTTATTTATATTTGCATTCTAAACATCTACCACTTTTAATTTTAAAATTATTAAATTTTAAATGTATTTATAACTGCGCTGTATCAAAGAGTAATAATACCTATGCATACCTACATAAAAAGTTTATTTGCATTCAATTTTTAAAAAAATACCTTAACAATTGTGACACATGACATATTTGCTTTATAACAGCTTCAGTCAAGAAAATTTGTGCTGATGAGCTCTAACAAAAGGGAATTGCATTGTTCAGTGATAATTTAAATGGGCGAATAAAACATTTTTTTAAATATAATCTCAATGAAGAACCGTTAAATCATTTAATTTCTGATATTATCAAACCCAAATGGTGAAGAAGAACACATTTTACAGTAATGCTCGTTCTTGATTTGTACACATTTTTCAAATGTGGGCTCTTTTTAATTTATTACTATATGTAATATAACTTGGGTTTAATTTCTTAATTGCAAATTTAGATCCGCATATGAGGTAATAGGCTTCAATGTATTACAAAAAATTTTTTCCGCCGGTCCGCGTTGGGGCTCGCTTTGAGTGTTTTCGGGAGACTCGGATGAAATATTTTAACAAAATTCTTGGGCTTTGGCAGAGTCAAATGTTGATATTTTCGGACAAGATAAAATTTTAAATTAGATCCGTGCTAAATAGTCACTAAATAACTTGGTTTTGGGGCTTGGCTTTTTCTGCCATCTTCAGGAACCGGAATTTTTCTAAATTTGCAGACTTGGGGTTTTACTGCAGTAGGAGAATTTTCCTCTTATTGCAGTGACGCAGCAAACGAAGTACTTTTTTTTTAATTCTTAGTTTCTTGAAATAAGGATTTCCCGGTACGCAATGTGTTCCAGTTGAGGAGTTAGTTCCTAGTCGAAATGACTTTAAACTCCGGTATGAGCCAATATTTGTACCCATGACATCATTTGAGCAAAAGAAAAAAAGTAAAGATTTTTTTTCTTTTTATTTATTTTATTTTTTTTATTAGTTATCTATTTTTATTTATTTATTGGAGGTTAAAGCAGGTTGTTTTTCTAGTTCAAAGGTTTCAGAACTACATATTGAATGGTGATTGAGTAAATTTTATCATATTTGTGCTTAGGAAGCATTTTGAAACTTTTCCATTTCGACGGGGGGGGGGGGGGGGGTGAAATTCTTAAATACGCTCCTGTGTATTCCATAAATAGTATTTGAGAATGTAATGATGCAGACATTTCCAGTGTTTAAAAGCCTCTTTATTTAATGGATCTTTAAAATTTATAATTAATATACTAATGAAACATCAATATTTTAAAATTTTGTACTAAATATACTAATTAAATATATTAAATATACATTATCGGTATCTATCAAAACTTCTTCCAAGTCTCCATTTTCTAAAATCACTAGATACACACTTGCCAACCAAATCTTATAATTAAACTTCTTTCTAATACAATGCACTAACTTAAGATAATTGAATCATGGTAAAAATTAGCTTATTAATTTTTGGTGCTATTTTACTAAATTGTTTGTTTTGTAAAATTGGATATTTTTACATCAAAATAGTTCTAAACAAATATTATGATCGAAAAAACTTCGCTTGAAAAATTATGTAGGGAACTGTTAAATCACTCATGATGTGATAATGCATTCTTGGACAAAGAATTTCAAAGTAAAAAAAAAATATGGTGTCTTATCACTTTACCATACTGGCTCTGATCACATATATACAAATACGTATTCATGTATAGCAATAACAAAAAAATTGATTATCCTTTTATATAAAAAAACTCGATCCAATTTATCCTCGTAACTGTTTTACTTATTTAACCAACGTAAATTTTTACTCATTCAGTCGGAATATGGCTACTCTTATGTTTTTACTGCACCTTTTAATTAGCGCAGCATTCTTGATACCCAGGAATGAAGACCCAGAAATATATATAAGGAAAAAATAATTTTTATGTTAAATATACTAGTGAAACATTATCGGTACATATTATAAACCTGTATATATATTTCATTTTATATTTTTGGCAATTTTATGTTATGTGGGGCGATAACTGTTATAGTTTAATAAAATACAAGAATGTCCAAATGACTGAAGTTTTAAAAATTGACCAATGTCCCTTGGGACCACGTACATAAAATAAAATGAAAATGTATACTTGATATGGCAGAATTAGCACAGATAAGAAATCCTGACCAAAAATTATTTCAATTTTTGAAATTCTCCCTGGTCTCTTTTTTACTCGCTGAAATAGTGATTTGGAATGAAATCTACTAATTAAAATTTTAAACAATCACCACTTTCATATCTATTCCATTAAAATAAACATTATTTCAACACCTAAAAAGTACTCTAAATGAAAAAAATGGGCGTGGCCAAATAAACTATTGATACCTGTTGGTCCGGCATTTTACAGTTCAATTTTGTTGATATTTCATAAATAATGTTTTTTCTTTAATAATTGAAAATAATTTTTAAGATTTTGAATTTGCTAATAGTATTGTAAGGGCCGCAAAATATTCAAAACTTGTTTACATTGCTATATTCTGCTTTTCTGCTCAGACGGACATTTGCTAAGTCCGAACGTCACGGTTACGAGTAATAAAAGTTATTAAAAATATAGGAAATGTTGAGGTAGAAGGAAAGGATTTCTCAATAATTGCGACCTGCCGGCTTTGTGTATTGTAAAATTCAATTCTTGCTATATAGGCCCATCAAATAATAGGAGAAAAAAATAATTATGCTCTTAAGATAAACATGGAAGATATAATTCGTATTTATTTCTCATTCCAATTTCACGATTTGAAATGAAGTATTACGATTACTACTAAATTGAAAATTTTAATACAGTATATATGGTCAGAAATTTAAGCCCCATTTTGAGATCCATTTATCATTTGCTTTCGTGGATAAAATTACAAAAACCTTTTTCGTTTTTAAAGTCACGAAAAAGATGCTAAAAAGATTTGTGCTGAAAAGATTTTTAAAGTCGCGAAAAAGATGCTAAAAATATTTGTGCTGAAAAACATTTTTAAAGCACAAATGTTTCCCCGCGCGCGTGAGGATTTAACCTGGAACCACGATAGAAAAATATTTCTGAAAGATTTCTTAATACATAATTTGTTTAATATATTACGCCATTTTTTTTTTCTCTTTACGTGCAAAAAAAAAAAAAAAAAAAAAAAAAAAAAAAAAAAAAAAATGATACACATCAAAATGATCATACAACAAATATGTAGCAGGCATTGTAAATTGTACTTACCGTCAAGCATGATTTACAAAAGTTTTTTCTATTTTTGAAAATCTATATTTAACTGATAGTTAAATATAGAATAGTGAAATAAAATTTAACTGTAAGTTTTTAGGGGGAAAGTATGTATCTCCAACCACAACACACAAAAGAGCCATCATTCATAAAACTCGATTCAGCAATTAAGACTGTAGGTCCGTCATCACTGAAGAATAAGAGGCCAGAACGACAATAATACAGTGCCATTTTAATATTCTTTTATCTCGGGTTCTACCGCACCAATTGTAATTTTATTTTTGTTTACATTTTCTTTTCTGAGATCTGAGATGGCTTTACAGAGGAAAAATAATCAAATATTTAGTTTTTTGGACGCTGAGTTACAGACTCCTGAAATCGGGATTTGTCAAGTATAATATAAATTTGCCAATTAAGAATTAGGACATGACAACTTGAGGAATTGACTTTAGGACTTGACAACTCAAGTGAAAAATATAACAAACGTGCAATTTTAACTAATTTGTCGCATAAGATATAGAGAAATTTAACTAATTTGTCGCATAAGATATAGAGAATTTTAACTATTAGAAACCTTACCACCACCTTTCGCAATTATTATTGTTATTCCTTAAAGAGTGGGGATTGGTCAAATGGAGAGTTAAAACTGAGTATAGTCAGAAAATCTGGAATTTTATGGATACGTTGAAAATTATTCGATTCTAGCTGATTTGAATACACATTTCTGTATTAAATGCTCGTATAAGGTAATAAAAGACCATCTTGGTCTAAAACGAGCGTTTGCATATGCAAAGAACTAAAACCGGAGCCGTTACATCGGCACCCTTCGACAGTGTTTGTGGTTATTGTTATTTATCAGAAGTGACAATGCTAGAAGTTTATTTGTACAACATTTAAAGCATGCTGTGCAAATCAGCACATATTTTATTACACTTTTTCTTCAAAACTAAACTTGATATGTTGAAGTAAGCGAAATATAAATTGTAATGTGCATTTTAAATATGTAAAGAACGCAGAAAGGATACCTTCTATAGTTTTATTAATTCCTTAATTCAAATGTCTGAAATCCAGGTTCAGTCCAGATCAACAATATTTTGAACCTTAGCCGCCCTTTGTCCCTTTCTGGTGGGGGACGATAGTCGTGTTTGAACACAGATGGTATGTTATGGATTTCAATGCAGTTTTGAATGTGATTCATCAGCTCTGAACTTTTTCACAAGTTATATGTAAAGTTTTCATTATTTTTCCAAATTGTGATGTTAGTATGACACGGTTTCCCTTAAAAATTAAAAAAAGCATCCCACCCTTAGCTCGATTAGGGTATCAGGTGACTGTCTAATAAATTTCCTCTTGTCCCAGACAATGAAAAATTTGCAATTTTTTCAATCAAAGCAAAGACAGTTTTGTGTATTTTACTCCATTAACTTACTGCATTGCATACAGCAGTGTGAATATATTTCATACAATAGTGTGATGATATTGCGTACAGTAGTGTGACGATATTGCACACAGCAGTGTAAATCGCAAGATTTGGGGAATTCCCATTTTTCATTTTTATCAGTACCATCGGTCTCACATAATAAGGTAACTGATATTCATATATCCCGCTTATGCGCATAGAATATGGAGGGAAAAAAACGAACCCCATAGGTTAATGTTGAACATACCCGTTTTCTCGCATAGCAATCCCCTGTTAATTGCAAAGCTGAGACACCAATGCCGTAAATTTTAGTTTCAGTGTTAGAAGAAATGGGAGGAAAAGCGATATATCGCCAAACTTGGCGACCTTCGGTTTTCTATGTGTAGTTCGAAAGGTATATACATAAGTAGTAAGGTATTATGTATATAGTAATAAATTACTACTATTTATTATGTAAATGGTTATAATTATTTAATATTCATTATCTTTATAGTATATAATCAAGATGGGTATTAATAATGTACTATGTACCCGCTAAATCCATACAATAGAGTGGAACCAAGTGTATGCAATTAAGCGAGGCCAATTGTATTTTGCAAATTCTACAGTGAAACTTCCTATTACATGGATTTTCTGAAAGCAGTATATAAAACTACTTTCAAAATATATTCTTTTATAAAATTTAAATGTAATTAAAATTCGCATAAAGGTTTCATATAATACAAATAATGTATAAAAATGTCTAATAAAATCCTTCCTAATAATTCTTTCAGATGTATCATAAATTCCGCATAAATGTCATGAAAGCAGGCAATAGAAAAAACAGTTAACATTCTTCCTACAATTTACGCAAAATATATGAACTGCTGAACTATCGTGGTAAAAGAAAAAGTGTGAATTATGAGTTTACCAAAAGAAAAAATTTATGATGTTTTCTAGGAAGATGTGGCAAAAGTTTTACGTCGAAAAATGGAATGTATTTATGGCTTGTAACCGTAGGCTGGGTTTGATAATATAAATATGAAATTGAATATAACCTGGGATATATCAAAGATATAAATGAGTTGTTCCAGTTAAAGGCATAATCTTTGCAGTTTCGATTTTCAACTTTATATTCTGTCGATAATTTATGTTATGAAATCTTCTGTAAACGATTTTAGTATTTATTACAATGTGTAGAAATATTTTTATGATATATTTGAATTTCAGGGTTTGAAAATTACGTTCCAAATTTAAAAATCTGATGTGGGCAGCACATGACTTTCCCTGCAGACTTATATTCACATTCTCTTTATTTTAATTAAATTTAATTCACTTTTAATTCAATTTTCGTCATTTGGCAACTGGACTTATTGTCAAAAGTGTTGTAGAGAAAATGCGCGAAAACTAAAATATCTCGAGAACGGCTGGTCCTAGTGTAATGGGGTTGGTCTTATTATTTTCTTCGTTAAAAATTACGTCTAAAACAAGCATTTAATGGATATATTTGAGCATACGTAGTTTTTTATTTTAGATTTTAACAATTTTTGCGGGCTATTTTGCAAAAACGAGCAGGTTATTTTTTCCGAATCGTACTAAAATCTAATTAGTACCAGGATAACTCACAAGCGACTTATCTACTGAATTTTGTGAAATTCGGTCCATTAGTTTTTGAGTTAGAGTGGATGCATACATTGCACAGACAGACAGACAGACACACATGCAGACGCCACGTTTAAAATAGTTTTACGTGTTCTAGAGGTCACGAAATGTGTAGATCCGTCGAAAACTCGAGTTGAGATATTCGGCATGATTTCAATACTTTCCCTATACATTACCATGTATTGCAGGGAAAGTAAAAATCTGATGTGGGCAGCACATGACTTTCCCTGCAGACTTATATCCACGTTCTCTTTATTTTAATTAAATTTATTTCACTTTTAATGCAATTTTCGTTCTCATTCGGTAACCGGACTTATTTTCAAATGTGGCGTAGAGAAAATACGAAAAACTAAAATATCTCGAGAACGGCTAGTCCTAATGTAATGGAGTTGATCTTATTCTTTTCTTCGCTGAAAATTGCGTATTAAACAAGCATTTAATGGATATATTTGAGCATACGTAGTTCTTTAGTTTAGATTTTGACGATTTTTGCGGGCCGATTTGCAAAAAAAGGCAGGTTATTTTTTTTTCGAATCATACCAAAATCTAATCAGCACCAGGGTGACCCACAAATAACTCATCTGCCGAATTTTGTGGAATTCGGTCCATTAGTTTTTTAGTGAGAGTGGATACAAGCTTTCGCGGGCCATTTCGCAAAAATAGGCGGGTTCTTTTATGCCGAATCGTACCCAAAACTAATCAGCACCAGATTCGCCCACAAGTGACTTATCTACCAAATTTTTTGAAATTCGGTCAATTAGTTTTTTAGTTACAGTGGATACAAAATCTGCACAGACAGACAGACACAGAGACAGACAGACAGACACACAGTCACACAGACAGACAGACACACAGACACACAGACACACACACAGACGTCACGCTAAAAAGGGTTTTTTCGTATTCCAGAGGTTTTAAAACGTGTATATCCGTCGAAACTCGAGTTGCGATTTTCGGCATGATTCCAATACTTTCCCTATACATTACCATGTATTGCAGGGAAAGTAAAAATCTGATGTGGGCAGCACATGACTTTCCCTGCAGACTTATATCCACGTTCTCTTTATTTTAATTAAATTTAATTCACTTTTAATTCAATTTTCGTTCTCATTTGGTAACAGCACTTATTTTCAAAGGTGGCGTAGAGAAATACGAAAAAACTAAAATATCTCGAGAACGGCTAGTCCTAGTGTAATGAGGTTGGTCTTATTCTTTTCTTCGTTAAAAATTACGTATAAAACAAGTTTTTAATGGATATATTTGAACATACGTAGTTTTTTAGTTTAGATTTTGACGATTTTTGCGGGTCATTTTGCAAAAAAAGGCAAGTTATTTTTTTCCGAATCATACCAAAATCTATTCAGCTCCAGGGTGACCCACAAGCGACATAACTACCAAATTTCGTGAAATTCGGTCCATTAGATTTTTAGCTAGAGTGGATACAAGCTTTTGCGGGCCATTTCGCAATAAAAGGCGGTTTTTTTTATCCCTAATCGTACCCAAAACTAATCAGCACCAGATTCGCCCACAAGTGACTTACCTACCAAATTTTATGAAAATCGGTCAATTAGTTTTTTAGTTAGAGTGGATACAAAATCTGCACAGACAGACAGACAGACACACACAGACGTCACGCTAAAAATAGTTTTTTCGTATTCTAGAGGTCTCGAAACGTGTAGATCCGTCGAAAACTCGAGTTGCGATTTTCGGCATGATTCCAATACTTTCCCTATACATTATTACCATGTATTGCAGGGAAAGTAAAAAAGAAATAATGTATTAAAACGCATTTCGGTTCAATGAGATTGAGTGACTAGCAGATGAATTACAAAGTCCAAATTGATGAAAGTAGAGTCGAAACTTTGCATACACGTGAGATTTGACTTATAAGCAGTGAGAAAAATTTTAAATCTCTGAATTATTTGCTCAAGCATTCTCCCAGCTATAATCTAAGAATGGCTAGATAAAGAAAATTATTTCTGACCATCATACGCAGAGACAAATATTCTAAATTTTATTAATTAACCTTATTGGTGTACAACTAACTATTCATGAGCTATTTTAATTTATTATTATAGCAGCGGATTATTTTTATTATATTTAATATTTCAAATTTTTTTATACAATTTTTAACATTTTTAACTCCATTTGCAGCCATAGTAACAAAATTAAGTTTCAAATACCGAAGTCGTCTGCTGGTTATTTTTCTATACCCGAGGTTTCTATACTCCAGCAAGGCTAACATGAATACTATGTGAACGCTAAAACTAGGTAATATAGTTTTGTTTTTATACGGCCGTTATGTGTGCATTAATTAGTTATTTACCAAAGCAACAGAAGTTCTTTAATGTCAATTAAGAATACTTTTCTATTGCAATATTAAAAATCTGATGTGGGCAGCACATGACTTTCCCTGCAGACTTATATTCACGTTCTCTTTATTTTAATTAAATTTAATTCACTTTTAATTCAATTTTCGTTCTCATTTGATAACTGGACTTATTTTCAAAGAGGGCGTAGAGAAAATACGAAAAAACTAAAATATCTCGAGAACAGCTAGTCCTAGTGTTGGTCTTATTCTTTTCTTCGTTAAAAATTACGTATTAAACGAGCATTTAATGGATATATTTGAGCATACGTAGTTCTTTATTTTAAATTTTGGCGATTTTTGCGGGCCATTTTGCAAAAAAAGACAGATTATTTTTTTCCGATTCGTACCAAAATCTAATCAGCACCAGGGTAACCCACAAGTAACTCATCTACAGAATGTTGTGAAATTCGGTCCATTAGATTTTTAGCTAGAGTGGATACAAGCCTTTGCGGGCCATTTCTAAAAAAAGGCGGGTTCTTTTATCTCGAATCGTAACCAAAACTAATTAGCACCAGATTCGCCCACAAGTGACATACCTACCAAATTTTATGAAATTCGGTCAATCAGTTTTTCAGTTAGAGTGGATACAAAATCTGCACAGGCAGACAGACAGACACACAGACGCACACACAGACGTCACGCTAAAAATTGTTTTTTCGTATTCTAGAGGTCTTGAAACGTCTATGTCCGTTGAAAACTCGAGTTGCGATTTTTGACATGATTCCAATACTTTCCCTATACATTACCATGTATTGCAGGGAAAGTAAAAATTTGAGTAGTAAAAATATGATTAAAAAATATGAGATATTTAAGAAATCGATTGATTCAAATTCAAACTATATCTTCCATAAAAGTAATTTTTGTTTTTTAATCATTAATAAAATTT
Source organism: Amaurobius ferox (assembly GCA_951213105.1). NCBI lineage: Eukaryota > Metazoa > Arthropoda > Arachnida > Araneae > Amaurobiidae > Amaurobius > Amaurobius ferox. Next base: position 35,102,224 of record OX578151.1, read on the forward strand.
ATTAGATGGTCTAGAGGAGAGTTACAGTTTTTCCTATACCTCTGCATTGTGAAGTTAGGTTTGAAGTATAATCAAACTATTGAAAAAGAATGTCATATTAATCTATTTTTTAGATTAAAATGTCTGAAAGCGTTGAAAATAATTCAACCTAGAGTGATTGAAGATGATATAATTGTTCTACGTACTGCAATATTTTTGTTAACAGAATAATAAAGTATGCGCCATTTCTATGCTTAAATTTGAAAAGCTTTTTGACATTGAGAACTATCAAGTGTGTAAACGTCGCATTTTGAGATAGTGAGCCATTTCGCCTGAACAAATCCTGGGGTGAAAAGGATAATTTAAAATATAGATATTTTAACGATTCTGATGACGATAAAGTAATTCTTTCGTTCCATACTATCTTTCATAGTATAATGAGAAGTATTGAAATAGAGTGCAGAAAATAAGAATTTGAGTTTAAGAGGTCTTATACATTTTGTTCACTGTAGGACGCAAATAAATTATAAGTATAGCTCAAACTGCTGTCATTGTAATGAAACTAAAATAATTTCGTTAAAACCAACACACAACGCAAATAAATAGTGTCGAAGGGTTTCAAAAGGATGAAACAACCGTCTTTGCCAGAAACGACAAGCGCCAATTTCACTCGTTAGAGCTGGATCGGCAACTGATGTTAGAGCAGCAAACGTCACTGAAGCAGGGAAAGGGCGAGAGAAGAAAAAGTTTGTAAAAAACCAAAGGGGAAAGATACAAGATGTTGGATACAATATATGAGAGTCCCGAATCCGTACTAGTCTTACTATGGTCTCTTCCAAATTTCCAAAATCTTTACACAAATTTACAGGGTTAATTGGTTCGGGCGCCATTGTGAAGAACCAAACGGAATTGAACCACAGGTTTTCTCACTGGTCAGTTGATGCTCTACGTTGAGCTACTGGGGCAGAATTTCAAGCTCTTACCGTTGAAGTGAACTCTGCACCCTCTATTGTATATATATATATATATATATATATATATATATATATATATATATATATATATGTATATATATATATATATATATATATATATATATATATATATGTGTATATATATATATGTATGTATACATATATATGTATATATATATGTATGTATACATATATATGTATATATATATGTATATATATATATATATATATATATATATATATATATATATATATATATATATATACATATATATATATATATATATATATATATATATATATATATATATATACATATATATATATATATATATATATATATATATATATATATATATATATATATATATATATATATATATATTTATAATATATATATATTACAAATTTTCTAACAATATCGTCAAAAATATAATAAGTTCTGCAAATGTGTCATGTAATGAGTATCGTCAGTAAAAAAGTTGTAACCAATCAACATTAAATTTACGTAAAATTAAAAAATTTATGAACTACAGAAATAAATATTCCAGAAAAAATAAGTATGAGTTATGAGTTTACTAAAACATTTTACAATGTTCTTTTTCGGAGGATGTGTCAAAAGTATTTTTTTTCAAAAAATTGTATGTATTTATTGCTTTTAACCGTAAGGCCATGTATGACATTGAAAATAGGAAATTGAATATAACCTGGGATATGTCAAAGATATATATGAGGTTTTCTAGTTAGTGATATATTCTCTATAGGTTTTATTTTTAAGTTCACGTTGTGCTTATAATTTATGTTATAAAGCTGTTTTTTATCAACACATAAATGTTTAGCTTTTATTGCAAGATGCAAAATTACTTTTATGATATATTTGAATATTAGAGTTCAATATTTTTTTAAGCTAAAATAAAGGAATTGTGGTGTCGAAAAGACATTTTTGCTAAATTCAAAAATGGGATTGCATTTAAGGAAATGCTGATGAAATACATTTTACATTTTAGGAAGTACTGATGAAATACATTTTACATTAGATAAAAAATATCATACTGTGAGTAAATTGATAAAAACAGACAATTCCCGTAAAGGTCTCACTGTTCTACACAAAATCGAACCAAGGATCTTCGAACTAGCTAGCATGATGTTGTTGTTGAAACCCAGACCGTCCGACCTACCAGAAAGGTGTAAGGTAACTGTTTGGACGGTCGGGAAGTGCCACCCAATTTAGACCGGAACCCAGTAGGGGAGGCATCCACAGGGACCGTACCCTCCTTCCCCTACCACCAACCTCTCGGAAGGACTTTCGGACCCACATGTTTAACGTGATCGTACTCCGCATGAACACGGCGGCAGTTTTGGCAGTGGCTGGAATCGAACCCGGGCCTACCGAGTGCAACTCCGGCGCGCTAACCAATGGGCTACCGCGCCCCTTAGCTAGCATGATGTGTAAAGGTGGTGTTGCCAATCATAAAGAGTAAAGTAATATAAAATAAATTCCATGTTGCCAATCTTTAAAATATGTATAAAGAAATTCCATTTAATTCTATAAGGAGAACCACAAGATAGACTGCATTCTATATAAATCAAATGCATATTTAATACATTTAGAAAATAATGATTATTAAATAAACCGATATAATAACTTTATAATATAATAAATTATTAATAATTATTAATTTAATATCGAATAATATTTAATCGATTGTTGACAAATCGCAGATACATTGCATTTATCTCCTGGAAGAATGGACTGTTAAAGAAATGCATGTATTGCGAAATGCGTAGTCTTAGGAATGAATACAAAAAGCAGCAGTAAGTGAATTTAAAGTGAAAATGATGACTATAATGACAATACAATATAAGATGTTTTAACAACTCTGAGTTACCCTAAACTTATTTACTATACTATTTATGCCAAGTGTAATACCCTTTATCTTATAACTCGCGTCTTATTATGTTTCACATCAAAAATATTCTTTTGATGTGAAATATAAAAACATTTTTTTTACCTTCAATATAATATTATTATTTAGGAAATAAAAAAATAATTAAGCAATTCAAACTCTTAGTGAGTGTGGCAGATAAATCTTTCCTTTAAACGTATTGCGTTTTATTCGTCTCTTTAAGTAAAAAGATAAATTTCCTTGCCGAAAATCACTCGAAATTTATTACTCGCTAGTGCAGATGTTATAGATTTTAAAGTGGGAAATAAATTACTGTAGAAGTTGCTGCTTTCAAGAGAAAAAATTATTAAGTGGGATTTATGGACTGCAAATGAAATGAAAAATGTTATTGACGAAATCGAAGACAATGTATTTTTTGTTCATTTTAAAGACTTAACTTCAAGGAAAAATTAAGGTATCGGATTCGTTGAAATTCGATTATTTAGATCCATAAAAATATATTTAAAATATATGGAATGAATCTCCACATGATATTTTCATTCATTTTTATTCTAATTATTTACATTTGTATCATACAGTATCAGGGTTAAACTAAATATATTTCTTTTTATTTTGGTTGATAGTTAATTGCATAAAATTTTATTTTTCTTAAAAAATAAATTTTGTATAAATACAGTTTATAAATTTTATAAATTATATTTTCTTAAAAAATTATTAAGTGGGATTTATGGACTGCAGATGAAATGGAAAATGTTATTACCAAAATCGAAGAGAAAGTATTTTTTGTTCATTTTAATGACTTAACTTCAAGAGAAATTAAGGTATCGGATTTGTTGAAATTCGCTCATTTTAAATGGGTAAAAATATATTTAAAATATATGTAGAGTGTTTCTCCAAATGGTATTTCCATACATTTTTATTCCAAAATTATTTACATTTGTATCATCCTGTATCAGAGCTGAACTAAATATATTTATCTTTATTTTCGTTGATAATTATTCGTATAAAGTTTTATACAAATATAGTTTATAAATTTCATAAATTTATATTTTCTTATAAAATGAGATTTCGGTTGGTAATTATTTGTATAAAATTTTATTTTTTTTAAAGTATATATAAGTGTGTAATAGACTATTCGACCGTTGCACTGGAGTTATTCAATAGATAGATGTTAATTTATTCTATTTTACTCGATTTTATATTTATAACAAATTTCAGAGTAACAGTTTCTGCATTGACTATACTATTATTATGGCAAAAAATATTATTGCTTTTTATTGAAAATCATGTTAAAAAAATCTTGAAGCTCGATGATTTGTTTTCTAATCATTCGATTGCCAGTAATAGACGTTGAACTTGTTTTATACACAATGTATTCCCGCATAAAATTTCATAACGATATGTGTATTCTTTCTTGAGTTATCGTATGCACACCCTCATGAGAATACACATATATACATATATATACAATAACACAAACGTGTATTTAAAAAAAGTGTTTAGAATGTGTTCAGGAATTCAAAAGGGATGTTTTGCGAAAATTTCCGGGAAACCTATATTTTCTCTGTACGATAGTATAAAAAAGTAAAAACCTAAACCTGTCTTTACTTTTGGTGAAGCTTGGTACATCTTTAGTATACAGAATTTTTATTGTTCGATATTTTTGGCGCAATTTTTGCCGCTATCTGGTAATCCCGTTTTGTTTCGTGTAACCCCTCAACCCTTTCCGCGTCGTCGCAAGAGCAAAGAATATTCATGTAAGAGCGCATATTTGGTTTTGATTTGAAACTGTTTATTTCAACTACGGTCTTTGTAGAGTGAAAATTTAAATTTTCTAATTTGCATGTTACGTTCGCGTAGCGTACGTAAACCTGTGCTCTATGTGCCACAGTGGCACAAACAGCTGTTGCTACGTGCGACCACCGACAGACAGCGGGACTGGATTCTGCGACGTATTAAAAAAAATTAAAAAAAAATAAATAAAAAACTAAAATCGCTAAAATACTGACCGCTAGCGGAGGATATTGCAGCTAGTAAATAATGAAACGTGTTTTAAATTTACATTAGAAGAAAAATTGAATAAAAAAGTCGTAATTTGAATAAATTTTACAAATACTTTGGAAATATGAATTAGAATTAAAAATATGACAGCATGCCTTTGTTATAAGACACGTCTAAATGTTGTTAATTTATGTCCGAATTTTATTTAGGAATTACCGAAAATTCAAATAATTAAATTTGATTAAAATGTTTTATTTAGAATACTAGGAATTTTTTGGCCGAACACAATATCAAATGAGAACCTATATAAAAGGACCAATTTAAAGCCCATTGAATATGACATCAAATATCGAAGATGGAAATGAGTAGGCCATGTTTTGAGAATGCCATTGGACAGCATTCCCTCCGTTGCCCTGGACTGGGCACCTGAGGGCAGACGGACAAGAGTAAGACCGAAGTTAACTTGGAGACGGTTGGTGGAGAGTGAGAGAAACCAGGCGGGATGGGCGAGCTGGACTGAAGCGAGAGCTGCTGCACGCGATCGCGGTGTTTGGAAATCTAAGCTGAAGGCTTTAAGTGCCACTTAGGCACGAAGAGAATGATGATGATAATGTTTTATTTGAAAGTATGCTTAAGTTCTGGAGTTGCAGAATTATTTCACAGTCCGAATCCAGCCTGCGGGTCAGGCAGGACGCAACTGAATAACCTTGTAGATGTGCATACTAATTATATATACTACTTAAATATCTTTGCAAAATAGTGAAGTAGTGTTCAATTGGGCAAACTTGCATTATGAAATTCTAAATAACTCTTTACAACACATTTCCCATAAGCTAGCAGAAGCTATGTGTATGGCGGGGTGAAGAAGGTCTCTAGGGTTCTATTAATTTCAATTAACTGCGGCTTTAATAGGTGCAGCTGTCTAGAGCAAAAGTTTATTCTTTTATTGTTAACATAATGACGTTAAATAAAATCATTTTTATAAAAGCCATACTTTAAAAATATTTACGGTATATATAAAAGGAGCTCAAAAATATTTTGCTTTTCATTTTTGGCAACTGTATATTATATGGGACGATGGAATGATGCTATACATTTTGGAATTAACTAATGACTGTCAAAATGGTTGACGTCAAAAAATGTTCTATAATAATTGAAATATTATATAGTATTGAAATTATTTATATATGTAAAATAAAATGAAATTTTTGACTTGATATGATTGAATTAGTGTAAATGCAAAATCCGCACCGAAACGTTATTTCAATATTCGTATTTTTCCCTTGCCACTTTTAGCATCTTCTGAAATAGTGATTTGGAATGAAACTACTCGCTTAAAAATTTAACATCCCTTCCATCTTTCGTATTTATTGTTGGCAAATACTACTTCAATGCTCCGCAGGAGAACTACAAAAGTGAGAAATGGAAGTGGTAAAAGTGGGTGTGGCCGAATACACTATTGTGTACCGTCTGTTCCTAGTTAAGTCTTGTGGACATTTTTTTAAATATCCTTATTATTTTCTTAATACACAGTATAATGTATAAGTATTGTGACGGGATCGAAATTTCGAATTCCAGTTTTCAATGCTTGTTTCAAGCATACCTGAACTCAAATCGAACGTTTTAGAGGGGATGTCTGTGTGTGTTTATGTGTATGCTCCTATGAGTCTGTAAAAGCGATATTTCACGAACGAATTAAGCGTTTCGAAATAAATTTGGCACGATTATTAAAATCAGAGAACACTGGAAAACTATTGATTTCAAACTCGATAGACTGTTGGTTTTAAACTTGAACCCCCCCCCCACAAATTTTGAATACATTTTAAAAAGAATCATTACAAAATAAGGACCCTCAATGATATTAAATAAATAATGTCATACTTAATTTTTCATTACAAAACGAATGACATGAGTTTATATGGCTACTGTAAAGCGCTCTCATATTAAAAAAAACCCATTAACTTCTGCACATTAAAAAAATGAGAACCCTCCCCCCCCCCTATAAAATTGAAAAACAAGTAAGTATTGCTAAATAGGTTTATATTCAATATGCAATAATATGGGATAAATTTTATATCATTTTCGTGCATCCAGCTTGTTCCATTTATCAGAGGAGGCATTGGAACCCAGTAATGGAAATATGGAAAATTGAGAGAGATTTGTTAGATCCTAGAAAAATATTTAAATTTTTTGACTTTCTTTCTTTATTATATATAAAATGAAAATTACATCGACAGATAAATTTCATGATAATTCATGAATATTTAAAAAACGAAAACACCCCGAAAGATGAAAGACCTATTACAAAAGTGATAATAAAGACCTATTACAAAGTGATAATAAACGAGAATAAGAACAACATTTTAACAACATCTCAGTAACATTTTAATAATTTTGTGACCAATATAATTTGTCCATTTTCAACAAATTTTTGTATTTTCAACTTTTTAGAAGCTGTATTTCAACATACTTCACTTTTAAACTAATGCAAAGATTTAGTACATTTATCTAAATGTCGATTCATTATTAAGATTCAAACTGCATAATGTGCTGGATTAGCCACAACATATAAGAAACTCGTAAATTAGTTTCTTACCATAAAAGTATCCAATGCTTTCAAAATTCCCTGTTTATACCCCAAAATTCTCGGGATTATTTCCACTTTTCATAATTCCCGTTTTCTTTGCAACTCTTCTTCTAGTGTATTACTTCCAAACATTGCTTTCAAGTTATATTTAAATTCATATTGTTGCGACGAATCCTTTTAAATCGTTTGTGTACGCTCAGGATACAAGAATGAGTCCAAATTTTTGGATAACTAACACGTTCATTCACAAGCACGGCATAAACAGGGACAATAAACAGTGAAACAGCACTTAAATGCTCCACAAATTTCACAAGACAACCGATAATATTCTCGAAACATTGACGTATTTCATTTCACGAAACAGCGGTTACTATTCTCAAAACATTGACGAACACAGTTCTATGTAGCTCGTATCACGTCAACTGCTCTCCAACTGAGTGATGACTCCTTCAGGGATGTTAATACCCATATAAGGATTTGTAACACCTTCGGGAGCAGATAGAATGTCTACAGCAGGTCGGGAGCAGGCCTACAAGGTTTAGGAGTGACTCATCATGAAAATTTTACAAATTAAATAATATATAATAACCAATATTAACCGATATACAAATAAAAAATTAAATAAATTAAATAATAATTAAATATGATATTTTCACAAAGTATACAAATTAAAAAACAAAACACAAAGTACGTTTTCTAATGCTGGGACGGATTCACATGCTGGGGACAGACCACTTCCCGGGGGTTATACGACATCATTATGATTATCTTTTGCGTCCGCATGATATACAATTTTTATTGAGGCATGGCATCACATTATTGTTGCATACAATTTCATACGAGCTTTGTGATTATGGTAGTATTCATTATTTAAATTTACAGAAATAAAATTAAAATATATATTCATTTAAAAAAGAAATAATGACCTTAAAATAAGGTTTGAGTAACACATACTTTCCTAAATGACTTTTTAGTCCATTTATCAGTAAATCTGCTCATGGCCTAATGTACTTAACCTAGAATTGTTAAAATATTTTAATACTAAATACAATTACAACTGATTAATATTTGAGAATGCACAAAGAAATTTCTTAATATTTAATTATAAAGAGAAAATTAAAATATTAATAATGAAATATGTAGCCTTAGAGAAAACTTTTGAATTCGAGTACAAGCAATATTCATCACTGACGACAATGAATTTTAAATTTTATATTTCGGAGTAGGATGGGAGCAAATTTTGCTAAAACATCTGTTTGGGAGCAGTTTGGAGCAGGCGTAGTTATTTGGAGCAGTTCGGAGCGATCGGAGCGAAATTACTAGATAGATTCATAGACTCTCTCTGTAGAAACTTTTGGAAATATCTCGTATCTCGTAAAATAACCGTTATTTTGAGGTGCTTCTCGAACCTTCGGAAAGTCGCCAAATGTCGCAAAATTGGCGATGCATCGCCAAATCTGGAAACCTTTCTTCGAACTTCGACATGGCAACCCTAGATTCACGTTATAGGAAAGGGTGCTTGTAATGGTGTTTTCTTTGTCTGGATTTCAACGAGAGGGAGAAAAATAAACTAGAGCATTTTACATTCGTAACAATATTTATGCTACCAAACCTAACGTAGAGTTACGAACTATAAATACATGCGATTTTTCGACGTAAAAAATGCTTCCACATTTCTCGGAAAGGCATCCCGAAATATTTATTTCAGTAAATTCATAATTCATTCTTATTTCTTACCACGGAATTTATTTCAGCAGTTCATAAATTTTGCTTAAATTGCAGGAAGAACGTTAAGACCCCCCCCCCCCTCTTAAAGAAACCTATTAGACGTTTTCGTGTCATGCTTGCGGAATTTATGATGCATTTGAAGAAATTGTTAGGCAATATATGAAAGTGTCAGTTTACAACAAAACTTTCTCATACATCCATATTCCATTTTTTAGGTAAACTTAATTGATAATCGGTATTAGAATAAAGAAAAAAATTTTTTTTTCAGTTTTTATGCATAAGTTTTTATTATAAAAATTTTAACGTGAACGTCTGTAGTCGAGGTATTCGATTGATAGTAAACAGATTATTATGAAAAATGTAATAATTTTGGACGCTTATATCTCCGGACCTAATAGATAAACTTCCAGACAATTGCTACCGTTTTTTTTGTTAAAAATATGACGTCGTTTATGTATATAGAAAAGTACTTTCAATCTTTTATTATATTGAACTATTTTTATTTTCTTTTTGAAAATAATAAAACGTCTTTGTTCGAGTCAATTTTCGTCTTACTTTGCTTGTAAACTGTAAAAGATGGATATTAACAATAAGCAACCAAAATATTTAGTAGAAAATCTAGTTTCAGATTTATAATTTGTTTTATAACAGATATATTACAGTTTTTGAGCAATCGTGTTGTCAAGTTGAAGAAGATTGACAATTTTTTGTTTTTGAAATTTGAAATGGCGAAAACTCTAGAAATAAATAGCTATAGGAATATAGACATATAGATAAAATCTAGATATGGATAGATAGAAGCATGGATAGATAGAGACAAACATATATATAGAGAGAGATAGTATTAGAGAAAGATAGCGTGAGAATATATATATATATATATATATATATATATATATATATCCAAGGTGATAACATATATTTGTGCATTACAAACATCGGGTGTACCTCAAGAGGACTGTAGTAGTAGTATTCTAGCTAACTTATACATATATTAGATATCGATATGTTGACGACTTAATTTGTATTATCATTGATGATTCCTATCCAATTAATATTGAATTTTACCCCTCTAACCTAGAATTAATCCCTAATGATCCTAGTGTTAGTCAAACTGTAAAGTATTTAGACCAAAATTTAGATACCTTCAATAATCATGTTATCACCAATCTATGTGATAAAAAAGATTCTTATAACTTCACTATCATTAAGCTGTTATCATATCGATCTTGTAATTCTATTCAATTGTTCAGAAACATCATTTTAAACCAGCTATTTCGAATACATCGACTTACTCAGTTTCACTTTCTCCACATCATTGATCTTCAATGCATTTGTCAAGATTACCACTATCCGGAAGTATTTATAAATATAATTATTATTAATTTCAAATACACCACGTAATAATTTTACAAATGCATTATTTATCCTGGATTGGATAATTCATTTTTGTGAATTTCACCCATATTTATCACCTAACTAACCACTAGGCATGAGTCTGATACTGTTTACTATTTTTGAAAGACTACTTTCCACTTGTCCTGAGTCCTATACTGATTACTATTTTTGAAAGTCTTCATACAAATTATTTTTCGTTCAAGTGTATTCATTCCGGTGTCCACTCGCTTTGACGAAGATATGTAAAATGCTCTGTCGAATGTTCCCCTGCGAACATGCGAACCTGTGAGTTCATATTTCTGTTTTCATATTTATGGTTTATAATCCACTTGGTTTTTATTATTTATCCTTCCACTAGCCAGCAGACAGTTCCAATGATGTCCATAGTTAAGTACTATCGCCATTTTCAGAAACTAGCTATTCTATCGGTTTTAATTCGAATTATATGGCTGTCCTGATGAGAATACAATTTCGTACTAATCGCCATTTTTTGTGTAGTTTCAATTGATTGTTCTCCATGTCTGGATCTTTAATCTTGAGCTAATTATTATTGCCTTTTCTCATTTCCCGTTGATATGCTTTTTCATGCTGTATCAGGCGTAATATCGCGACTGCACTCAGTACTGAAATGTGGTGGATAGACACATTGAGTATTTGCAGCTGTAAATCATGCTGAAAGGAAATGTCTCATTTCATAATTATTACCTCTCGTTGTTTTCTTTGCAGCAGCACCCCCTAGTGTCGACATTTTGAACTAATTTTTTTCATGCCATACAAAATCCCGCACCACGGTGAATATTAATCTGCAAACCGCATGTCTCTCCGACCAATAGATATTTTTTTTATCGCGCTTTACTCTTGCTCCGAACTTTTGAATCACCCTGTATATATATATATATATATATATATATATATATATATATATATATATATATATATATAAATTAAAATAACAAAAACTAAAGTGCAAGAGTGTGAATCAGTAACCACAGTATCTAACCGCGAGCAAAATAAAAGCGTGTGTTAAAAGCAAAAAGCAACGAGGAAGGGCCGAAAAAGCAGAGCACGGAGAGGCCAGGACAAGGAAAATATATTAAAAAATAGTATATCTGCCAGAAACGTCTTCAGGGGCACATTCTAGACAGATATACTAAAATCCGTTGTTTCTATGATTGCATAAAAACACGTGCTTAAAATATTATGCAATCTGTGCCCAACAACGGAATAACAGAAAAAAACCAAATAGGATAAATTCAATTATATAACATAAAATACCACATAAACATGAAATATAAAATACCACATAGACATGAACATGAAAAATATAGCGCACAAATATACGAATTTGCAAAAAAGAACAACTCACATGTCGAAAGGTCGTCACCGTGAATAATCTTCAAATGATTCCCCCACATGCTACAATCTGTACGCTTACCTCGCTGAATACCACGTGGGAATAATCCAGACCAGAAGAAGTGGAAGTAGCAGTACATAGTTTCGGAGAGATAAACCCAAGAGTTTAGAAACTGACCGAGATGTGACCACGATTATCGAAAACTTTGAAAGAATGGATAACACTGTTTTTTGGAGCCGTAGCCTGTTTTTTGTTTTATTAGTTTTTTAGATATCCGCCTTAACGGTTTTATGAGTGTTTTAAACTTTTTTCTTTACCCGCCGAGGCGGTTTTTTTAATATATATATATATATATATATATAGCTATATATATATATATATATAGCTATATATATATATATAACTATATATATATATATATATATAGCTTAAAATGAGGACGGTTTATTACTTTCCTTATATACATAATGTATAAGGAAAGTATTGTGACGGGGTCGAAAATTCGAATTCGAGTTTTCGACGGGAGAGCACGTTTCAAGCATCCCTGATCACGAATCAAACATTTTTGAAGTGATGTCTGTGTGTGTGTGTGTGTGTGTGTGTGTGTGTGAAAGTATGTGTGTATGTGTGTGTGTGTGTCAGTGAGACTGTGGAGACGATAACTGACGAACGAATGGACCGATTCGAACCCAATTTGGTACAAAAATCACAATCCGTAAACACTGGAAGCCTATTGTTTTTATACGTAATCGAATGTTCAGAACCCCTCTAAATTTTCGAATGAAATTTTGAAAAAATCGTCAAAAAATCAAAACCGCTAATAAAGTTACGCAAATAGACATCTCTTATGTAATTTTTCATTAGAAAACGATTGGCATAAATTTTAGAACGCTAACATGAACCGTTCTCGAGATATTGTACATTTTTCAAAAAAATTATGAAAAAGTCACATAAAAAAAATTCCTATTGAGAAACATGTTCACTTTTCATATGTAATACCATGCGATAAATTGAGTGACATCATTCTCGTGGATCTAGCTCGTTCCATTCATGAAAAAATATACTTTGAATAATACTTTTGTATTTGAACGCTAATAGTCATTTATCAGCTGTAAGAATGACTTTTTTCTTAGTGCATAACGCTTGGCGAGATTTTGGCGACGAATTTGGCGGAATGTCGCCAACTTGGCGACTTTTTTGAAATGTTGCCAAATTAATGAAAATCTCGCCAAATGGACAAAAATGATGCTAAATCAATGAAAATGACGACTCATTGTCGAAAATTCAATATCTTGGAAAGAATATTAGTATCTACTATAAGAAAAACCTAATTTTTTACTGTAAAAGTAGTAAATTCATTACATTATATAAGGAAAGTCATGTGTTGCCCACATCAGATTTTTTTTGCACGTTATCGGTCTTTGTAGTTCCATGGAGACACAACCAATAATGCCGTTACGACGTTGCCGAGGACCTAATAAGCAATTTGACGAGTTCGAACGTGGCCGTATAATCGGGATGCCTGAAGCTGGCCGAACAATAGGCCGCCACCTGCACCAAATGGACCCTGCTGTGCAAAAGTGCTGGCAGCAATGGTTGTTGGAATGGACTCATCGGCGGAATGAAGGTGCACGAATGCGAGGCAAGATCCGATGATTGTGCTGACAGGTCCGAACTGGTCCAACGACATCATTGTCCGCCATCCAACGGGCTACAGCTTCTTTCGTACCACCCGTGGTACCTTCCACCATCTCACGGCGCTTGGTTGAAGTGGGGTTACGCTCACGGCAGCCTCCTTTAAGACGTCAGCCCCTAACCCCACAACATCAGGAGTCTTTCAGAGTGCTGTCGTAGTCGAACATCATGGCTACCAGCAGAGTGGCATCTCATAGTGTTCAACGATGAATCACGCTTCAGTCTTTCAGCAGATGGCCATCGGGTACGTGTGTGGAGGTGCAAAGGCCAGCAGTCCCAATCAGTCTTTGTTTTACATAGGCACACAGTCATTGCCTTTGGTGTGATGGTGCGGGGTGCTATCTCTTACGACAGCAGGACGCCCCTAGTCATACTGCGTACAACTTTAACAGCTCAACGATATGTTGATGAAATCCAGCTGCCGTTTACATTACTCTTCATGGCACGTCATTCTGGGGCATTATCCATCACGATCATGCCACGCCACATACGGCTCGCATATCTTTGGACTGTCTTTGTGCTGTTGGTACTGTTTCTTGGTCGATAAGGTCACCAGACCTTTCGCCAATCGAGCATGTATGGGACATGCTAGGCCGCCAGATTCGGGCACCCCGAAATGTAGCAGATCTGGAGCAACAATTGAGGAATGCTTGGTAGAATATATCGCAGGATGACATTAGGAAACTTCATCACTCCTTACCTAGACGTATATAAGTGCATTGCCTCGAAGGGGGGGGGGGGTACCAATTACAGATTTAAAAATTCAATGTGCAATTGCTAACCCTTGATGGATCCTGCGGCCTTGATTTTGTAACCATTTTATTACCTGTGTATGAGCTGTACGCATGTTTAATTTTAATAAAAGCAGTCACTTTCTTTATGGTGCTTCGGTTTTTTTTACAAAAGAGTGTATATATGTATATATGAAGAAAGTGACTTTTTCTATTCAAATTAAAGAGATAGAGAGGGAGAGGGAGAAATATAGGCAGATATATAAACAGATATAGACAGATAGACAGATAGATAGATAGATAAATAGACAGAAAGAGAGACAGAGCTAAATATATATATATATATATATATATATATATATATATAGATGGATATAGAGATAGATAGATAGATATAGAGATATAGATAGACAAATAGAGAGAGTTAGAGCTTTTCTAAAGTGTATAAAGTAGGTTTAGGAGGTTTAAAAATGCGTTTATCCGATAAAACCCTTAACGTGAAGATTTTGAGGAAAGCAATACTTTCTGTATACAAAACATATGAAAACATGAAATTTAGATATATACACAACAAAAGAAATAAACTACACAATGATCAACGTAATAAATATTCTTTCCTAAACATATCGTTCTTTATCTGGCCATTTAAGAAAATAAATTTCCTTGAGGAAAACAACCCGAAATTTATTACTCACTAGTGTTGGTGTTATTGACTTTTTGTTTTTTAAGGGAAAATTCATAAGTTAGAATCATGGATTGTAAAGGATATAAAAAATGTTATTACAAAAATATATTAGTCGTAAAGAATTTTTTTCTTCAAGGGATTACCTTCGAGAAGATTTATGTGAGAAATCAAAATACTTTTTTTTTTTTTAAGTTTACAATGTAAAATAGAAGATTAAATCTAGTTACAAAGTTGTTGAACATTGTTTACGATCACAAAACTCTTACAGAATCATTTTCTGGCGCTATATGGTTGGAAATGGAAATATGGATGGAAATATGGTTGGAAAATTGCTGTCTCAGTCAAGAATGCCAAAATAAAAAACACTTATGAACACAAGTATCTAATTAATGTACAGTCTATTCAAAATACTCTTCGTCAAAATTACTGCACATTTGAGTTAAAAAAAGAATGAGACCGCGTACTTTGACAAATATTGTAATATTGACAAATATTGTTACAGACCCTGCTGGTGCGACTTTTTGACGGGCATT
The DNA here is from genome assembly GCA_951213105.1 of Amaurobius ferox. Taxonomy (NCBI): domain Eukaryota; kingdom Metazoa; phylum Arthropoda; class Arachnida; order Araneae; family Amaurobiidae; genus Amaurobius; species Amaurobius ferox. Next base: position 35,117,796 of record OX578151.1, read on the forward strand.
TATTGCTTTCCATATATGCATTTCGCGCGTTCCTGGTATGGGTTTCTACTCATTAGAAAATACTCTACAACTTTGCAATTGTTCTTTTCGTCTCTTTCGCTTTGTTACCTAGTCTATTATCCTAAATTTTTTCATTATCCGATAGGGGACGCTTCAATCCCTTTTATTCGAACGGGGAGGGCCACTTTACTACAGATATACCTAATGTCTACATTCATAGACCTTTCATTACAAAACTATTGGGGTATTTGAGAACTTTAATTTGTAAATTTTTGTACAGGCGAGCTCCCGTATTCCCTGATTCAGTATTTATGGTTTCAGTTATCCACGTTTTACAGTGGCTAAAATAAAATAACTAAAATAAAATAAAATAATTAATTAAATAAGTAAAATGAATAAATAGAAATTGGAATATGAGAGAAATATACGGTTCATAATCTAAAGATGTGCCAAACTAATCTAAAGATGGGTAATATACTAATCTAAAGATGGGTAACATAATCTAAAGATGGGCCGAAGTGGTAGTATACAACCAAACCAAGCATTTTTCGTTTTAGTTTACCTAGTCGGAAATGAAACGTAGATGCGTTATCGGGCTTTTATTCGTTGGGAAGCGGCCGTTCAGCAAACTTAAGGAGACGGTGGACGCTTAAATGAGCAAAAGTCGACTAAAAAAAGTTTTAATATATAACATTATTTTACACATTTAACATTTGCTTACGGATGGGACAGCGTCAATACCAAACAAAGAACCTCCCAAAAAGACAGGTATTTGACATACCCTATTCCAAGCAGTTCGACCCCAATTTGACTTACCCTATTCCCAACAGTTCGACCCTATCCCAAACAGTTCGAGGATCGAACTGTTTGGGATAGGGTATGTCAAATTTTTTGGAAGGTTCTACGTTTGGTATTGACGCTGTTCCATCCGTAAGCAAAAGGTTGAATGCATTTTTTTCGAAACTGAATTTTCAAAGGTTTTACATTTTTAAAATTCTCCATACTTCTTAATTTTTGTCTGAAATGCATGAAATTTGGCAAGAAGACACCTCTCATACTTTTTAATGAAACTGGGTATGCATTTTATAATTGGACTTTATTAAGGTAATTAAAAGTGAATAAGAACCTAGTTAAATGATGAAAATTAAGTTTTAATGCAGAAAAATATTTAAAAAAAAATTAACTTTCTAAGAGATTTAAAAATGAATAACCAAATTGTTCATAATGTGTTTTTGAGTGATCATAATGCAAAATTAATCAAAAATGTGAGCAAATGGCACGCAAGGAGCATTTTCAAATTTCTTTAAAAAAATTAAAATAAAAAATACACAATTATAACAAAATTGCAAAAATAATTAATGCTATTGCATATAGTAATGTTAAGAGGAATATTTATACAAATTTTTGCGTTTCTAAGTTAATAAATAAATTAAACAATTTCAAAGTCTATCGTCCCCTTAAAAGCGTCATTCTGGTTGATATTTTCTGGATGAAGAAGAAAATCACGTCTGCAAATTTCATCTGGAGAAGAAGAAGAACCCTAATACAAATTTTCGTAATTGGGAGAGAGGTAAGGAACTATCTGGATGTCACTTTTCCGGACTGACGGATTGGGCGAGGTGGTCCCATAGCTTGGCCCCCACGATCTGTCGTGTCTTGACTTTTTTTTGTGGGGATATCTCAAGAGTCTCATCTGTGACACTCACCTTGAATTTTCAGATGAACTCGTCACCAAAATTTCGGCCGCTGCTGCCGAAGTACGCGACATGCCTGGTCTGTTCGAGAGAGTGCGCCAATCCCCCCATCGCCGCTGTGAGATGTGCGTTCAGGTTGCTGGTTGTTCTTTTGAGACATTACTGTAATTGTTGTTTATTAAATGTCATTTTATAACTTCTAAGTCATTCTTGTGTTTTCGTCTCACCTCATCGGTTTCATCATTAAAACGCCCACTGGCGCCTTTACGTTTCATTTTCGATTCGGTAAACTTCACTGAAAAATGCTTGGTTTGGTGTATACTACCACCTCGTAAAGTTTGGCCCATCTGTTTTGAATCACCCTGTATACAGGTATGTATGTAGTATATAATATGTAATAATAAAACTTTTTTTCGTTGTTCATGCAGAACTTTGATGGATGTGGATGATTTTTTTTGGTTCGTAATCCCTTTGAAACTGTATATGATACAGTACAGTACACGTGTAATGTGTTTTTCATTGATTCTATCGTCTCTTGAGGATTTTGCTAAAATTTCAGAATCTATTATTCTCTGTCTCCCTATTTCTCCCTATTTCCTTCTATTCCCCCTTTTTCGCTGTCTCGTACGTACCAGAGACAGAGAAAAAGATGCTCATTATAAATGTACAATGTAGTGTACAAAATGTACACTTTATTGTTATACTTATATAAAGTTGGTAATGTCTTATTGTGCGTAATTTATCAATTAAACATTAGCGTATGTTGCGCGAATATCCCTTTATATATATAGTTGGGTGTTATTCGGGATTTTACGTAACCGTGGTAGGTTTTGGAACGTATTATCCGCAGATACGGAATCACTACTGTACTTCTCAAAATTTTATTTCTCATATATATGTAACAGTTTCTAAATTTTAAATAAATATACTTTTGGGAGATAGATATCAATTAACCCTTCAAACCATTCTTTGGTAAGGGTCTATATCTTCCCAAGAAAGAAAAAAAAATCTGATGTGGGCAGCATATGACTTCCCCTGCAGACTCATCTTCACGTTCTCTTTAATTCTTCAATAATTCATTAAATTGAGTTTAATGGAACAAAATAACACCCATAGTTATTTTAAATTACAACGAATTTACACTTTTAATTCCGTTTTCGTTTTCGTTTGGTAACTGGACTTATTTTCAAAATTGACGAAGAGAAAATACGAAAAAACTAAAATATCTCGAGAACATCTAGTCTTGAGGTTGGTCTTATTTTTTTCATCGTCAATAATTATGTATAAAACAAGCACTTAATTAATATATTTCAATATACGTGGTTTTTTGTTTTAGATTTTGACGATTTTTGCGGTCTATTTCGTAAGAAAAGGCAGGCTATTTTTTTTTTCAAATAGCACCAAAATCTAATCAGCGCTAGAATAACCCACAAGTGACTTATCTACCAAATTTTGTAAAATCTGGTCTATTAGTTTTTCAGCTGGAGTGGATACAGGCAATTTTTGAGGACCATTTTGCAAGAAAAAGCGGGTTCTTTTATCCCGAATCGTACCAAAATCTAATCAGTGGCAGAGTCTCTCACAAGGGACTTCCAAATTTTAGTCTACCAAATTTTATGAAATTAGGTCAATTAGATTTTTAGTTTGAGTGGATACATTCATTACACGGACAAACAGACAGACAGACAGACACACACACACAGACGTCATGCTAAAAATGGTTTTTTCGTATTCCAGAGGTGTCAAAACGTGTAGATCCGTCGGAAGTTCGAGTTGCGATTTTCGGCCTGATTCCAATACTTTCCCTTTACATTACCATGTATTGTAGGGAAAGTAAAAATAGTAACCCTATAAAATGTTTAAGTAACCCTATAAAATATTAATAGTGACGCAGTATATTAAAGTAACCCTATACAATATTTGATAGCAGCATTTTCCTATCAAGTTGTAATCTTCATCTCTTACAGACACACACATTCACACACACACACACACTATATATATGCACATACATTTTGCACACATACATTTACACGTATACAAACACAGGTAGAGTAGCATCTTTTCGAACGTGTTCGAAATAAATTCAGAATATTTTAAAATCGTGTTTATTTGTCCAAATCTCGATTTTGATGGCAGCAGGTGCATGCACTATTGAGTTAGTTTTCACATCTTACAGACACACACTATATGCACATTCATTTACACTCATACAGTTATATACATGCAAACATAGGCAGATATTCATTTTGCCGAATAGATTCGGAAGATTTTAAAACCGTGCTTAGTCGTCCAAATCTCGATTTTAAAAATTTAGTAAAACGATTTTTTCTCTGTACAATTGTACGAGAAAGTGAAAAGTAAATTTTTGAATAAACTTTTAAAAATCTTCTAACAGAATTAATTATATATAATTTATAACAAATAATCTACTGTGTCTCAAGTATATATATTTATTTTTCCTCTCTGAGAAACATTAATGCAGCACTTGTCCAGAATCAAACACTTCTTTTTTCATTTCTATGACAACAGCTAGCTATTTTGTTTTTTATTGGAACTATTCTCAAAAGAGATTGCATCAAGCCAGTCAACCAATCAGATGCAGCTGACATTCCTCTTCTTAGCCTCAAATTTATCGGAAAAGAAAAAAAAATATTGTTATTGGGTCATGCCTGTTATTGACAAATGATTTTCAAGCTTCAAAAGTGCGATGTTTTCTGTTTTTCAGAGACTTCGCTGTCATCGAAATCTCCTTAGCTGGTAATTTAGTACAGTGATATTTTATGATGATAAAGCAGAATGGATCCAATAAAGCCGAAAGTATTGTGTGGATAGCACTACTGACTCAAATACATTTTTTTCCTTCCTTCTTTCCTTATATTAATTAGATGTGGATTTTCTGTTGCGTGTTCACAGTCATAAAGCCAAAAAAACCGATGATTTTTTGTAAACTATTTCTAAAGTTTATTTTGGAAAAGTTATATTAATTAGATAATTAACCCGTAAGTACACACACACCACATATTCTTGTTACATGTGCACAGTCATAAAAGACATAAATTCAAAAAGACTCTATTGATGTTTTTTGTAAACCACCTCTAAAATTTATTTTGGAAACGTGACATTAATTAGATGTTAACCAGTAAGTATATACGTAGATTCTTGTTACGTGGTCACAGTCATAAAGTCAAAAAGACTCCACTGATGTTTCTATTTTGTAGTGGCGGCTCGCGTATAGGCACTGTGGCACTGTTGGAGTGACAGTGCTCTCTCTAACCTCGCAGCCTCCTGTGTGCGCATGCGCACAACAGTCAAACACCTTGCCGCTGGAACTGTGAAGCGTGGTGTTTGACTGTTGTGCGCATGCGCACACAGGAATCTGCGCGCGTGGCACTGTCGCTCCCACAGTGTCAATACGCGAGCCGCCACTGCTATTTTGTAAACTACTTCTAAAGTTTATTTGGGAAACGTGATATTAATTAGATGTTGCCCCTTAATTACATACATGGATTCTTGTTACGTGTTCACAATCATGAAGTAAAAAGAGCTCTATTCATGATTTTTTGTAAACTACTTATAAAGTTTATTTTGGAAACGTGATATTAATTAGATGTTAACCCTCAAGTATATACAGGGTGTCCCAAAAATGACTGACACATTTGAAAAAAGCATTAAAAGAAAACAGAAGGCGATAGAAATGTAGCGTTTGCTGCATTGTACTTGAGAAACCAGGGAATTTTATTCAGCCAATTTTCAAAACTTGTTACAAAGGTTACCAACAGATGGCGCTGCTGAATGCGAAAAACTAATAAACGGTATGATTATGTTGCAAAAACTACAATACGATGTTTTCAAAATAACCACCATTTGCAGCAACAACATGGCGCAGTCTGAGAACAAAATTCTCAGACAACTGTGCAAATATTTCAGCCGGAATGGTCAGGTCAAGAAATATCCGCCCATTCCAACGAATCAACCATTTTCAACGAATAATCCAACAGCAACTTGAAATCTTTAAGAAACATACGCTAGAAGAATGGTGAGCAAAGTACAGAATGGAAATCTGACAGTATGCGTTTCCCTGCAATTATCACACAAACGCAGCGCCATCTGTTGGTGATTTTTGTAACAAATTTTGAAAATTGGCTGAATAAAATTCTCTGGTTTCCCATGTGCAATGCAGCAAACGCTACATTTCTATTGCCTTCTGCATTCTCTTAATGCATTTTTCAAATGTGTCCATTTTTGGGACACCCTGTACATGGATTATTGTTACGTGTTCACAGTCATAAAGTCAGAAAGATTCCATTGATTTTATTTAGCAAACAACTTCAAAGTTTGTTTTGGAAACGTGATATTTAAAAAATAATTATATTCTTTAAAAGTTTGGAAAGACTTAGAAAGGTTATCAGATAAAAGCAAAAATAATATAATGATATATGGAAATTTGTGAAGGAGAATTGAATATGGTGGTAAGTAATGTGCACACTTCATTTTAGACGGAATTATTAAGTATTTTTATTCTATTTTGCATATTTATTTCGTACAGTCATACATTTTTTTTTTGCAGAAATGGAATCTCCAGAACCCAAATAGGAAATCCTTAATAAACATACCCAGTGGCGCACCCAGAATATTCCTAAGGGGGGGGCCATTGGTGCACAAAATTTTTATGAAGGAGGATGACTCCTCGATAAATTTTCCGAGAAAAAATGATCAGAGGCCATATCAATTAACAAGGCGGTTGTCTTTTTTGTACATTTATTTTTATCAAATTACTAACAATTCTTTAGTGCAGTGCAAGAGAATTGAATGATTAGAAGAAGTAGTAGTAGATATTTATACAAAACAACACAAATTAAGAAATAGATGAAGATAAAATTATTTGTTCTGGTCTGCTTATACTGTATACTTGTTTTCAACCACTCTCTCATGATTACATATTGTTATATTATTCAATTATGATCTATACATATTCATAAAACGAAGTCCAGCCTCCTGTTTTTCTTTGTAGCCAGAGCATTAATTATCTGGTCTGGATCAATTTCCACTTCACGGTGAATGTTCATTGACGCCAGTCCATTCAGTCTGGTTTCACTCATACTGTTTCTCAAGTAAGTTTTCAACCTCTTCATTGTGGAGAATGACCTCTCAGCACTGCTTGTTGATACTGGGAGGGTGGCATACACTTTTAAAAGTTCAAACACAGTTGGAAAAGTCCTTTGGTCACAAAAGTTAAGCAGTTCGATTGGGCTTTTAGTTTTCTTGTTCAATGCAAAGACCTTCATGTACCACAGATGTAGTTCAGCTTTTAGAGTATTATCTGATCTGGGTCCTAAATCATCTGCAAATTTCCTTGATAAGGCAACAAATCTCTCGTTTTCTTCCAGTGTCGGCTGCCTTCCATTCGGAATGACAGATGCAAAACTTTGTAGAAATTCCTTATGTTTGAGAAATTTTTCATGGAGGTGAGTGATGAAATTATCAATCCATGGAATGAAAATAGAAAGTCTGTAGTATTCTTCAGGAGTCTGTACGTTGAAATTTGATCTATAAATTTGTCTGGTGGCACGGCGTGGTAGAGTAATGTTTTCTCCATGCTGTTCCAGCTTCTTAACAGCTTGTTCAAACAGATGGTGAAACTCGTTCTCTGCGTTCTCTCGAATTATAGATATAGCTTTCAAAACGTCTTCTACGTCACTCACAGCAGTTGCCAGATCAAGGTTAACTTCCTGCAGCTTTTCACTCAGACGAACACTGTAGCTGAGTAATCTGTCAGCTGAAACAAGTGCTATGACAAACTGTGATGTTAACATTGAACATAACAAGGTATGAGCCTCTGTTGATGTCTCCTTGTCATTCCAGGTAGTAATCTCCTCCAGAGCGTCGATTACTTGATCAAACAATGAAACCATAACTGTGACGGCATCATGTCTCTCCACCCAACGAGTAGGGCATAATTTCTTCAGTTTTTTGGCACTGATTTCTGTCTCTTCCTGATTAGCTGCATTAATTTTGCTGGTGAGAACAAGGTTTCGTTTTGGTGTGTTGAAAAAACTAGAGATTTTCCCTATTATTCCAAAGCTGTTTCGGATATCCGGAACTCTAGATGAATAAGTTATGGCTAAGTTCAAACAGTGTGATGCACAATGAACGTAGGGGGCTTTGGGGTGTTGCTCATATATAATTGCTTGGGCGCCATTGTACTCTCCACTCATTGCAGAAGCTCCATCGAACCCTTGTCCACGGAGGAAAGACGTATCAATGTTGCAGTCTGCAAGGCCTTTAAGAATAGCATCTGCAATTGCTCGACCTGTAGTTTCAGTCAGGGGCACAAACTTAAGGAAGTTCTCCACTATCTTAAATTCAATTTTATACTTATCATTTGTTTCAAACCGTTTCAAATAACGAACGCAAAGTGTCATTTGCTCTACCGTTGCAATATCTGTGGTTTCGTCACATAAAACCGCAAAACATTTGGCCTCATTCACCTCAGTTGCTATGTGCTTCACAATGGAATCATTGCATGCTGAAATAATCTCATTTTGTATATTCCAACTTATGTAAGTTGCATTTTTTGCACAACCTTGTAGATGAGTTTTCAGTATTTCTTCTCCTGCATCAACTCGGAGTCGCAAAAGGGCTCTAAAATTTCCTTCGCCTTGGCATGGTTCTGACAATACGTCCAAATCCCCACAGTCTCTATGCCCTCTCATGGCCAGCCCTTGCCTTCCACAAAAAATCACTGTTTTGATAATAGGTTTAAGAATAGCCCTATTCTGCAAAACTTGTTTTTGCTTTCCTCTGTCCATTACTTGATCCACAGGAACCGTTTTTCCTTCCGTGACCCTTAAGAACTCATCGGCTTTGAGAACTGAATCCTTATGATAGAAAAATTTTTCATGTTGACTGAACTTCTCCAAGGCCTTCTTCCAATTATTAAATCCTTTTGAAACAAGTTGACCTGTAGCTTGTGTGGATCTTAAACCGACTTCATGGGGTGCAAAGAGAACACAAAATTTGCAATAGGCACTGTCCTCTGCCTTTGAGTAAGCTAGCCAGTTATGCTTACTCAGCCAAGATGAGCAGAACTTCCGAGAGTGGTGAGGTTTTCCTTGACTTGATACAGCACTAGTGACAGTAGCAGGAAAACTGTAATTTGCATATGGTTCCCAAAGATTTTTTAGCGCTGTTATCCTATCTTCATCTGTGAGGTTAGATTTCTTGACATAATTAGAAATATCTGCAGCCAGAATTTCTATTTCAACTGTGTTTGGTATTGTGTTTTGTCCTACCTTTACCTCCTCACAAGCGTTTGAAGACAGCCCGGGGTCACGGCTGTTGCTTGCTTCGACTGCAGCCTCATCAATGTAACAAGAGCTCAGGGAAACGTCGTTGGGAACGTCACTATTTTCAATCTTACTTTTTTTTTTAAAATAATTTCCCAGTGTCTGTTGGCCTAGCCCTTTTCGTTTTTCACTCATTGTCTTTTTTTTTACCTTGCTCCTCAGTTATTCAAGAACAAAATTTGCTATATAGCCGAAATACGCACATAAACACACACACTGATCGTTAAAGATGCATTTCACTGTAAGATCAGTTGAAAGTTCAGGACCATTATTAAATTCAGCTATTCACCACGCAGGCCCTCGTTCCGAAACTACCAATTCACTGTTATCACCTTGTGTCGTAACGTCGCACTTTATTTCAACTCACAGCAACACTTAATTCGCGAAGCGTTGGCACGATCTATTTATTCACTTCCACAATTTTCTCACTGGGTAAACGAAATCCTCGAGTTTTCGAGCGAACAGCCGCTTCCCCGCCGTTCACTCTTTATATAGGGCCACGGAGGCGCCTGTGACGTCACTCTACACAGCACTGGTATAGTACGACTATAGCGAGAAGGCATTTGGGTCACGTGATTTTGGACGAGTCCATTAGTTAAATTCAATCACAGGTAGAAACGTCTTAAGAAGAACGGGTTTCCAGAATTGGCGCCTTTAGTGCGAATTAATTTATAATTTGTACAGTACGATAAAGAGCTTTATATGTATAATTACATTCAGTGTAAGTGTTGGGATATGCTGGAATTGTTTTCTTCACAATGATTAAAATTATTTATTACAATAATGGTTGTAAATGTTGTTTTTTTTATACTTTCTCGAAGGCAGACCTAGTTCTCCCTTGTGCTGACAGCGCCCTTCGCGTTTTGCTTTGTCAGCCCAAGGGGGGGGCCAGGGCCCCCTCGGCCCCCCCCGTGGGTGCGCCACTGAACATACCTAACTCATCTGGAAATCGATGCTGACTCCATATCAGTCATCATCTGAGGTCTATCTATATCCAATCTTAAAAAAAAAAAAATTGTTTCAAGGAAATATTTTGAACCTGAAGGGAACATCCTACCTCCTTAGTAAACACCCTACTTCCTCCAGATTTTGATGCTTAATTTATATACGTCATTATCTAAACTCTAGCCAATCTTGAGAAATGAACGTTTTAAGGAATTATTTTGAACTTGAAGTAAAATAAAATGCTTAATTGTAAATTTTTAAATGACATCCTACCTTCTCCGGAATTTAGTGCTGAATTTATATCAGTCATCATTTTAGCTTTGTCTATACTCAATCTTGAGAAAAAAAATATTTCCAGAAATATTTTGAATTGGAAGTGGGGAAAGAACCACAAATTGAAAAATTAAATAAATCACTTTACATTCTCCAACACGTGATTCAAAATTCATATCAGCTCTTATTTAGTCTCCATCTATATGTAATCTTGAGAAATAGATGTTTAAAGTAAAATGAAAATTTTAAAACCGGAATTTGAAATTTTTAATAAATGACTCTATGTCCTCAGAAATTTGATGGTAAATCTATATTAGTCATCATCTGATCTTTATTTATACCAGAAGACATCAAGAAATAGATGTTTCAATGAAATTGTTTTAGTAAAATCAATAGCGATGCAAAAGTTCTGCCACCAATAACCGTCAATGACAAATGTGGAATCAATTTGATTCTCGTCTGCCTTTAAGAGGAAGATCATTTCTAAGGTTCAAAAAATGAAAAACAAGAAAGATAAAACATGCTTAAAGCATTGATTATGAAACACTTTCCAACTTCAATGCAATTTTATTTAAACATGTCTAAAATGCAATACATTCCTCGGTAATATTTTAAAACTTATTACAATACTACATTAATTTATTATATTTGAAAACTTACCCTTCATCGAAAAAAATGAACTTCATTCAAATGACGGCATTGAAATATAAATTGCCTGGTTTAAACATCTCTAAAATGTGATACATTTCTCAGTAATAATTTTAGAATTATCATAATACTACGATAATTTATTATATTTGAAAACTTCATCGGAAATAACTGAAATTCCTTCAAATGACGTCATAGAAAAAATAACACGCCTGGCTCTCTCTATAAAAGCAGCATTTCATTCATAAATAATTTCCCATTCATTTCATTCATCACAATACTATAATAATTTATTTTATTTAAAAATTAAGACCAGGGAGCTACAAGTAATTAAACTCTATGCGTAATACTTCATCGAAAATAATCGTCCTTCTCTTTGTAAAATCAATGAATATTTCATTCATATCATCTATGCAGAGTCCATTAACTAAATTTTGTGTTAAAGAAATACAGCAATTCTAATACAACTCATTCTACATATTTTGCTGTTTACATTTTGCATAAGTGAAAAATAGGCTTCGTTGTAGAAATAATCAAATTTGGATGAGCATTTAAACTCAAATATATTGTAATTGAGTTGTTTCAGTATGTAGATGCACAGAATTTAAGTAAAAATAAAGTGGTTTTAGGACGGATACAACACTCAATATGAATTAAAAAGAACTTTAAAAATCACGATTTTGAGACAAGATGGATGCCATATATCATTTTAAAGTGGGTCACGTGATCTTTTCATATCATGGTCACGTGATCGCTTCATATAAGAGGTGTTATTATTATTTTAATTTTTATTTGAAAAACTACTGAATATATTTCGCTGAATTCTTTTTTATATATTTTATGGAACAATTTGAATATCACCTAAAATTTTCGAATCAATTTGTGAATATTAAATCCGTTTAAAAAATGTTTGAAAAATTAGGTCCCATAGGGCTCAATGTATTTCATTTTTTCAACCCGGGTTCAATCCAAACCAAATTGGGTGATATTATTCGTTTATATTCCCATAGGTCCTGCAGACCGTCTGAACAACATACTAAAACTTAATTTTGATTAAGCCATTAACGGACAGACAGACAGAAAGAACAAAATCATAAACACTTTCAACTTTGTTGTAAAGTGTTAATAAAATGAACTTTTATAAGATACAATATACAATATAGATATTGCAAGAGAAAATTAGTTAGTGAAATTTAACTTAGTGTTTGATTTTGAATTGGTTAAATCAAACAATAATCTATCATCTAAGTTCACTATCAACTAAATTGATTTTAATAGTTATGGTGTAAAGTGTCGTTGTGTTAGACAGGTTTATTGCGCAATCAAAATAAAGGATTAAATTATGATTTCATTTTATGTAAAAGTAATTTGGTTTGTTTTATAACAGAGGAGCATTGGAAAAGTGGAATATGTCACATATAATAAAATTTGCAGAAAAATTTATTGTAAAGAACGATTTACCCGAACGATTAAGGGCAATAACGATTAAGAACGATTAAGGGCTATAACGCAGGACTGCAATGAGTAAATCAAACTAAATTTATTGTGCACTTCATAGAAATAACAGAAGCTGGCTGTTTAAAGCAATTGATGTCATATATACAGTAATTATTAGTCCCACGCCTAGAATAATTTACAATATATACAAGATACTACCATTAACTAGCCTGGTGATAACTCTTAAATGACGACGATTCTAAAGCTTTTATGTTTACAACTGGCATTCTTTTATCTCTCCTCGTATTTCGGCCAAACTCCGAATACTAGACCTTTCCTAGTCATCGTTGTATTCAGTGTGTGTGGGGGAGAGGGGGGTTCTTCCACTTACTCGAATCCAGCCAACGGCCCTACTGTGCTGAAAACACATTTTCTCGTTAGATCACCGAAGTCAAGCAGCATTGGGCGCGGTTAGTACTTGGGTGGGTGACCACTTGGGAACATCGCGTGCTGATGGCACTTTTCGGGCGCGGTAGTCCCCTGTGGTTTGCGCTCTGAATTTGCACGCTGCCACAACTACCGCCGTGTTCATGCTTAGTACGATCACGTTAAACATGTGGGTCCGTAAGTCCCTCCGAGAGGTTAGTGGTAGGGGAAGGAGGGTAGATCCCTGTGGATGCCTCCCCCACTGTGTTCCGTTCTAAATTGAGTGGCATTTCCCTGCCGTTCGAACGGTTACCTTACATCTTTCTGGTAGGTCGGACCGTCTGGGTCTCAACAACAACAACTTACTCGAATCCTCCTTTCCTTCCACGCACTCTCTCAAGACAAGCACACTTTTGACAAGACAAGCTCACGACCAGAACGAAGAAACTGAATTCTTCCGATCCGAAACTTATTCCTACTCTCCCGTAGGAACGCAGACAATGTTGATTAGGTCGGCGATTCGTCTAATAACCGAACCAGTTAGGATCCTCAGTTTAAGTAAACATAAATTATAAAAACTGGGGGAAATAATAACCGAAAGGTTATTTAAACCTCGAACACAACTCACTTGAACAACAATCATTCCTGCGCTCTGTTTTTTTCCCATGCACAACCATGATGTTTATACAAAGTGGGCTTAGTACGTCCTTAATAAGCTTCATTGATACGGTCTTCACAAGTGCGTAAATGTACTTGAATGAAAAAATAGAAAAAAATTGAATGAAAAAATAGAAAACGTTATTTTTTATTAGAAGAGGTGAGTTTTCGTGTATTAGTTTTGTTTTAGTTTTCAGAAAGTTTTATTTTAAAAGTTACACTTTCGTTTGTTAGTTTCGTTTTCCTTTTTAAAAAGTTTTAGTTTAAAAGTCAGATTCTCAAATTTTATCATCCAGTTCGTGTCCCGTCATTTTTATGTGAATAAAGTTCACATCTCGGAGCTACGAGTAATTAGAAAAGGTAAATGGTTCCTTTCGACTGCTGGAATGAACTGATTTTAAATACCGAAAGTAAAAATAAATTTGATATGGATAATCAAAAATTTACGATCGATATAAGTCATTTTTAGAATACATTTATAATATTACATTAATTCAAGATTTCAAAATTTGTAAATTTATCTTTATAATTTCCGAAATCAGAAAATCCCAAATTATATAGCACTCAAAGTTTAGACCATCAGAAGACTGAAAGATAGTTCGCAGAATATCTGCAAAAGAGACTACTCGCATTCGAGCAAAATCGTCTGCTCAATAAATTAGATTTAAAAATTGCGAAAATCCTAAGAAAATTTCGACTTTTAAGTTCATAACTTTCAAAATTCAAACTAATTCGAATTAAAAGAAAAAAAAAACCTGGACAAAGTATGTTGTCCCAGGAGTTTAGTTTCTTGTGTACGGATTTTTGCTGTTGTCCAAAGCTTCGATTTTCCGCTCCTTTTATTGTGTAAGATTAAATACTGGTAGAGTCCATTTTAAGTTAAACATAAAAGGAAAGATCATTTTCTCAGTAGCATAAAACGCTCAGCAGCGCCACCTGTCCGGTAAGAGATCGATGTCTTGAATTATCGAGAAGCAAGGATGTTTCATCTAAGTAGAATATCTCTGTAGTTGAGATGCAATGCTGATGACTGAGTTTTGTTGAATACCACAATAAAAGATTTGCCGTAGAATCTATGATTTACGGCAGTTGTTTCAGTTCATGGAGAGTTGTGACAAATAGGAGGCTACCCTGCATAGAAAACGGAGGAATTAGGAGGTCAGTCAGGTCAAAAGTTTTATTTCGAAAATTTAGGGTTCATTTAAGATTGAAGGGTATAATTGTCTTATTGCTGATTTAGTTGAAGATCGATAATGATCTTTCAAGTTCAGAAGATTATCGCACTTTCAGTACTTAACCATGTAATGACTAATATCCTCAATTTTAATTCAATTCAAATATCTTATAATAGGATTAGAAAATGTACCCGACGTTGCCCGGAAGCTAAAGAAGGGATAAATTGAATTTATTAATCTAAAATAATAATAATAATAATAAATATATATTCATATAAGTAACAGTGAAAATTGCCAGAGATAATTTAAATTTCTAAATCCAAAACAAATAGCAAATAACAAAATATACTTCATATAAATAGCAGTAAAAATTGCATGCAATCCGTTAAAATCCGTTACCTGCAGAGACTACGTTTTACTTTAACGGACACAATTTAAACACTCGCCAAACCACGTCAGAATGGACAACATGATTCTAACGTGCTTGGAAAGCGGCTTCAGTACTTCAGTTGGTAGGTTGATCTAATGGAGAAACTTGAGCGTGTTCTCGCAGTAGGTGGCTCGACAGCCCAGTGGTAAGCGCGCGGGAATTAAACTCGGACGGCTCGGGTTCGATTCCTGCTACTGTCAAAACAGCCACCGTGTTCAAGCGGCGTACGATCACGTTAAACATGTGGGTCCTTCCGTGAGGCTGGCGGTAGGGGAAGGAGGGTATGGTCCCTGTGGATGCCTCCCCCACTGGGTTCCGGGCAAAATTGGATGGCACTTCCCGGCCGTCCAAAGAGATACCTTATACCTGTCTTGTAGGGCGGACGGTCTGGGTCGAAGAAGTAGAATCTTATGCAAGTAGGGAAAAATGAGTCGAAACCAGTAGCGAGAGTTGGAGAAACGCACAAGAGAAGTTTTTTAGTCAGATGTATCAGTAAAAAAAAAGACAATTTATTCATAAGAGTTCATGTATATCAGCGTAAAGAAAAAAGTCATGGATTCAGAGTCGGATAGAAGTTTTCAAAATACAATTATAAAATAGATGATTGTATAACCGTGTATAAATTTGCCAACAATGACTGGGACCAAAGATGCCTCATCCTGTGACAGTGAAACCATTAAGCTACTGTAAATAGGTACCCTTTTATTGTCTATAAGGACTTGCCAATTTAATAATAAAATGACTATAAAGTCACTTATCAAAATTACAAATCTACCATCATACTCGCATCCAATTTAAAGTGACCCAAAACATAATAAGAACTATAAACGCCTAATTGAAAATTTAATAAGAATTGTAAAATTATAAATTAAAAATTTTAATGAAAAGAATACGTTAATAAATGATTAAGTAAAGAAAAACAAAGTGTTACCATTTAGTAGTTTTTGCATTTTAATGTGTTATCTTTTAGGAAATATGTTTATTTATGGATTGATACTGGAAGCTGAAAAAGGTTGGTTATAACACTTCACTCGATAAGTCTCCGGTCTGACACATATATGGCAACACTGTTGACAGACCCATATGATTTCTGGATAGTACCAACCTTCAAACGATATGTGTCAAAATTTCATGACATTCTGACAATTAGTTTATATGTTACAGTGGTTTTAGTGACCCCAATTTTGTAATTTGGAAAACAATGGATAAAAAAGAATTTCGTATGTTGATTAAACATTGTTTTTTGATGGGGAAAAATACTGTTGAAGTCAAACAGTGGCTTGATAAGCGTTATGGAGACTCTGCACCAGAGAAATCAACTATTATTGACTGGTGTGCTGAATTTAAACGCGGTCGTACAAACACCGATGATGCTGAAATCCACAAAATAGTTTTGAAAGACCGTAAAGTGAAGTTTCGTGAGATAGCTGATACCTTAAAGATATCAGAAGGTAGTGTGTTTACAATTTTACACGAAAATTTAAGCATGCGTAAGTTGCTTTCGAAGTGGGTGCCGCGTTTGCACACGCTGTACCAAAAACAACAACGCGTGGACGATTCAGACCGCTGTTTGGAGCTGTTCAAGCGAGATAAGAAAGATTCCTTGCGTCGGTATGTGACAATGGATGAAACATGGATCCATTGTCACGGATTACTACACACCTGAATCACGTTACTCTACACGTCACGTTACTCACGTTACTACACGTCTCATCTTTGTTACTCTAAGTCTTCGGACGAGTCGGTTGGTCTGGGCTTTCGACACCTGAATCACGGACTACTACACACCTGAATCAGGGTGCGGTAGCCCATTGGTTAGAGCGCTGGAGTTGCACTCTGTAGGCCCGGGTTCGATTCCAGCCACTGTCAAATCCAGTACGATCACGTTAAACATGTTGGTCCGTAAGTCCTTCCGAGAGGTTGGTGGTAGGGGAAGGAGGGTACGGTCCCTGTGAATGCCACCCCCACTGGGTTCCGGTCTAAATTGGGTGGCACTTCCCGGCCGTCCAAACTGTTACCTTACACCTTTCTGGTAGGTCGGACGGTCTGGGTAACAACAACAACAACACCTGAATCAAAAAGATCGTCAGCTGAGTGGACAGCAGCCGGTGAAAGTCGTCCAAAGCGACCCAAAACCCAAAAGTCAGCTGGCAAGGTTATGGTATCCGTATTTTGGGACGCACATGGTATTTTGTTCATCGACCTATCTTGAGAAAGGTAAAACTATCAATAGCAAATATTCCATGGCATTATTGGATCGATTGAGTGTAGAAATCAAGAAAATACGGCCTCACATGCAACAGAAAAAAGTGCTGTTCCACCATGACAATGCCCCGTGTCACAAGTCGATGAAATCGATGATTACAGTATATGAATTGCGCTTCGAATTGCGTACTCACCCACCGTACTCTCCAGATTTGTCCCCCAGCGACTACTGGCTTTTTGCAGACATCAAAATGATGCTCCAGGGAAAGAAATTTGGCTCAAATGAAGAAGTGATTGCCGAAACTGGGGCCTATTTTGAGAGCAAAAACATTGTTTTTCTTAGTTAGCAAAAATTGTTTTTCTTAGTTAGACCTGAGACTTATTGAGTGGGCCTTGTACGTTTAACGCACATGATTTCGTATGCACTATTACGAGACCAAATTAAGCTTAATGCGTTGAAACCTAACTTTCAATGATTCAATTCACCAAATATAATGTAATCTAACCAATCATTTTTACTTTCCCTGCAATACATTTTCTCGGTTGGGGCAATACGATTATTTACAAAATTATGTACGAAAAACAGAATACGTACACAATATTCATTGACATCAGGGTCGCTCATAGGAGGGGCGGCCGCTACTCACAAACTATAAAAAATTCTGATCGTTGTGACTAGTGGCGGCATTACGACTCCATTTTTAACTTTCCCTGCAATACATGGTAATGTATAGGGAAAGTATTGGAATCATGTCGAGAATCGCAACTCGAGTTTTCGACGGATCTACACGTTTTGGAACCTCTAGAATACGAAAAAACTATTTTTAGCGTGACGTCTGTGTGTGTGTGTGTGTGTGTGTGTGTGTGTGTGTGTGTGTGTGTGTCTATCTGTCTGTCTGTGTATCTGCGTGTCTGTCTGAGTATCTGCGTGTCTGTCTGAGTGTCTGTCTGTGCAATGTATGCATTCCTTCTAACTCGAAAACAAATAGAATCGAATATCATAAAATTTGGTAAGTAACTAAAGTAAATTTGGTAAGTGTATGACCCTGGTGCTGATTAGATTTTGGTACGGTTCGGAAAGAAATAACCTGCTTCATTTTGAGAAATGGCCCACAAAAATCGTCAAAATCTGAAATAAAAGACTACGTATGCTCAAATATATCAATTAAATGCTTGTTTTACATGTAACTTTTGACAATGAAAAGAATAAAGATCAACCCCATTGCTCTAGGACTAGTCGTTCTCGAGATATTTCAGTTTTTTTCACATTTTCGCTACGCATGGACTCAGTAGCCTAGTGGTTAGCGTGCGGTAATTGCACTCGGTAGGCCCGAGTTCGATTCCCTCCGCTGCCAAAACTGCCGCCGTGTTCATGCGGAGTACGATCACGTTAAACATGTGGGTCCGTAAGTCCTTACGAGAGGTTGGTGGTAGGAGAAGGATGGTACGACCCCTGTGAATGCCTCCCCCACTGGGTTCCGGTTTAAATTGTGTGGCTCTACCCGGCCGTCCAAACAGTTACCTTACACTTTTCTGGTAGGTCAGACGGTCTGGGGCTCAACATTTTCGCTAACCCGGTTTGGAGAATAAGTCCAGTTACCAAATGAAATTAAAGCTGAATTAAAAGGGCAAATTTAGTGTCATTTCAATTAATTATGCATGCTATTTAGTGCAATTAAACTGAATTTAATGAATTATTAATGAAATAAAGAAAAAATGAATTTGAATCTGCTAGAAAGTCATGTGCTGCTCGCATCAGATTTTTACTTTTTCTGCAGTACATGGTAATGTATAGGGAAAGTATTGGAATCATGTCAAAAATCGCAACTCGAGTTTTCGACGAATCTATGCGTTATGGGACCTCTAGAACACGAAAACACTATTTTTAGCGTGACGTCTGTGTGTGTGTGTCTGTCTGTGTGTCTGTCTGTGTAATGTATGTATCCACTCTAACTCAAAAACTAATGGACTGAATTTCATAAAATTTGGTAGGTAAGTCACTTGTGTATAAACCTGGTGTTGATTAGTTTTGGGTACGATTTGGAATAAAAAAACCCACCTTTTTTGCAAAATGGCCCTCAAAAATTGCCTGTATCCACTGTAGTTGAAAAACCAATTTATCAAATTTTACAAAATTTGGTAGATAAGTCACTTGTAGGTCACCCTAATGCTGATTTGATTTTGGTACGATCCGGAAAAAAAATAACCTGCCTTTTTTGCGAAATGGCTCCAAAAATCCTCAAAATCTAAAATAAAAAGCGAAGTATGCTCAAATATATCAATTAAATGCTTGTTTTACACGTAAAATTTAACGATGAAAAGAATAAGACCAATCCCATTACACTAGACACTAGGGCTAACCGTTCTCGATATATTTTAGATTTTTCGCATTTTCGCTGCGCCACCTTCAACAAAAAAAAGTCCAGTTACCAACTCAAAACGAAAATTGAATTAAAAGTGCAAATTCAGTGGCATTGTAAATAATTACTGGTGTTATTTTGTGCAATTAAACTCAATTTAATGAATTATTGAAGAAATAATGAGAACGTGAATATGAGTTTGCAGGGAAAGTCATGTGCTGTTCACATCAGATTTTTTATTTCCACACTTAGCATATCGATATTGATTGAGAGAAATGTGCGCATGAAAAATTTCACAGTAAAATAATTCGAACACATTTATATGCTAAATATAGATGTGTACATTTTATATTTTATTTCAATCTTTTAAATTTTCTTTGGCAATGATGTAAGAAGGAGCTGTTTTGTTTGTTTTTTAATCTTCACTAAAATCTAGTGGGCACCACAGTAAATCCCCAAGTGTAAATTTTATGAAAATTCTTGATCAATTGTTCAGTTATAGTTGACACGTATGTACACGGGCGCCCATAGGGGAGGGTAAAAAGAAGACACTTCCACTTCCTGAACATTCAAGGCTACAAAGGCATGTATCAAGCTAGTTGATATTTAATATCTTATCCTTCACCTCCGACCGTACATTCAACATGAAAGTTGTGTTTACAATTTGCATAGTTTAAGAATGGTTTTTCAACGAAATTAAAGAGTGTTTCCTTTATTAGTGTAAGTACGTGATTAAGGTATGTATAGTGACAAGTTTCGGGAAGTTTTATTTTGAATTGAGTGAAATATCATGATTTGAAGTTTTTACTGTGTTAATAACTTGTTCGTGGTCCGCTGTTAAATCAGAAAGCATTTCAAAATCCTGGCTGAAAGTTTTAAATGATGTCGAACTCAATGATAATGAAGAAGACTCAATAGAGCTTCTAGTTCAAGAATCTAAGTCGCTCGGTTTAAAAGTGTGCGAAGATGAAATGAAAGATTGGATTAATGTAGACAATAAAGATCCGACTTCTGAAACTCTTTCAGATGAGCAGATCATAGCTCATGTACGAGAGGAAGTGGACCCAAAAGATGATGAAGAAGCGAGTCCTCCTTTTGTCACCATGAAAGAAGCCATGGTTATGCTAGAGAAAGTCTACACAGTATATTTGAAGGATGCAACTCAAATCATATAAATGAGATGCAGTTGATTCATTTTCGCTTACTGATATTTTCTGGAAAGCAAGTTCTGAAAGAAAAATCGAAGAAGCTGAAGTGTGTACAATAATCAGTTAAATGCGTATGTGCATTTGGACATAAAATTAAAAGGTAAATGCAACCTCTCTGTCTTTATTATGTGAGTGATTCTTTTTACTTTCCTTACATACATAATGTATAAGAAAAGTATTGTGACGAGGTCGAAAATTTGAATTCGAGTTTTCGACGGGCGAGCACGTTTCAAGCATCCCTGATTACGAATCGAACAGTTTTGAGGTGATGTCTGCGTGTGTGTGTATGTGTGTGTGAAAGTATGTGTGTGTGTGTGTGTGTGTGTGTGTATGTGTGTGTCAGTAAGTCTGTGGAGACGATATCTCACGAATGAATGGAGCGATTCGAATGAAATTTGGTACAAAAATCACAATCCGTGAATACTGGAAGTCTATTGTTTTTATACGTAATCGGATGTCCAGAAATTTCCTAAATTTTCGAGTGAAATTTTGAAAAAATCTTAAAAAAATCAATACCTTTAATAAAGTTACGCAAATAGACATTTCTTATGTAATGTTTCCTTAGAAAACGATTGACATAAACTTTAGATCGCTAGCATGGACTGTTCTCGAGATATTGCAGATTTTTAAAATAAATTTATCCAAAAATACCATAAATTAAATAAAATCTATTAACTGTTGAGAAACATGTTCACTTTTCATATGTAATATCATGCGATATATTGGGTGACATCATTCTCGTGGATCTTCATGGAAAAGGTACTTTAAGTAATACTTTTGCATTTGAACGCTAATAATCATTTATATGCTATAAGAATAACTTATTTCTCCGTCCATAACACTTGGCGAGATTTTGGCGACGAATTTGGCGGAATGTTGCCAACTTGGCGACTTTTTAAAATGTTGCCAAATTAACCAAAATATCGCCAACTGGATAAAATGACGCTAAATCAATGAAAATGACAACTGATTGGCGAAAATTCAATATCTTGTAAAGAATATAAGTATCTACTAGAAGAAAAACCTATTTTTTGACTGTAAAAGTAGTAAATTCATTGCATTATATAAGGAAGGTCATGTGGTGCCCACATCAGATTTTTTATTATTGTACTTTCGCTCCTAAATTTTTATTACATATGTTCATAAAAGTATCACTTTTATTATATCGCCCGATATATCACGCATTCATATACGAGTATATTGCGTATTTTGCCATGTCTCTCGACAAGTGCGATATAACTAGGGGCTACTGTGCGTGATTATTCGTTATATCTGTGCTTCTATCAGCACAGTTTTCTAGAATTGGAAAGAATTCCAGTTTTGAAGATCGACTAAATGAAATAATTTTTTATATAAAACATATTTTAAAAATATTATCGAAACATATAAACTGTGCACAGAAATATTACACTTTCGAATTTTCGCAATTTTATAGTCTAGAGAGATAGAATAATATTCGTTTTGGACATAGCTGAAGACTGTCCAAACGGCTGTCATTGGAAATAATTCATCTATAATATTTCTGGATATAAGTAAAATTAAATTAAATTTAGAGCTGAAATGGCAGAATTAGTGCTAATATGATATTCACACCGAAAAACTACTTAAACTTCCTTATTTTTTGTTCTTTATCACTTCAGTACATTTGAAAAGAATGATTTGGGATGAAATCATCAGTTTAAAATTTTACCCCCCCCCCTCTTTTATTTGTTTTGCAAATAAACACTGTATTTCAATATACCCAAGAAAACTCCGAATGGTGAAGATTGTGGGCGTGGCCATATGCACAATTAATACAAGCCTTTGCTATTCTCTATTATATCTTGTATCTATTTTATAAATAAATATATATATATTTTTGTATAGTTGAACATAATTGTCAGGATTTTCAATTCTCTTAATTTCTTATAGGAGGCAGGACCGCCGTAACCCTTGATTGATGGGCTTCATTGTAAAAGTAAAGTACAAAGTTTCTTTAATAATTATTAGAGAGGATATATACACTGCCCTTTAAAGGTTAAATCCGGAATAGTAAAGTGCATAATTCATGTTCAGCACCTATCGACTTTAAATTTTACAGAAATATACTTGATAAATTTCAATGAGACAAAACATGTACGTGTAGGGATTTTATATGTCCCTACAATGTTACAATATAATTCAGTACACTATCAGAACCGAAAGCATGATGTTCAACGATGCTACTGGACTTTTTCAAGGCTACCGGAAGGTTTGAAGAAAAAATGGCAGATTGCGCATGCGTGGACTGCGGGTCCTATGTGCTCGCATTGTCAATTAATTTCTGATTTTTGGGGAGGGGGGGTCATGGGGATATTCTCGTGACGGTGAGTGAGCGGCAGTTTGCCTGAAGTTTTATAATTTTTTTAATGACGAGATGAAAACAAAAAACAGCTCTTAGGAGATATCACGCTCCTGCTTCTGCCCAAACTGTCCCCGTATTCATGCGGAGTATGAGCACTAAAATATGTGGATCCGTAAGTCCTCCCAAGAGGTTAATGGTAGAGGAAGGAGAGTACGATCCCTGTGGATACCGCCCCCACTGGGTTTCGGTCTAAATTTGGTGGCACTTTCTGGCCGTCTAAACAGATACCTTACACTTTTGTGTAGGTCGGACGGTCTTAGTCAAAGCAGAAGGAGATATTATGTAACCTTTAACCAAATAAGAGATGCCGAAAACGAACTAATTATTATAATCAATTTTGGACTGATGCCATCTGAAGAAATAATAAATAAAAATCCTTAACGTTTCGTAAAATGTTCGAACATACGATGTTGCGGTTTCTGATGCCTTTTTGATGCATATTGGATTGTGGTTACAAGAATTTGAAAGAATGTTTGGAACAAGGGGGAATATTCTTGTGTTTTTGGATAATACTTGGATAAGTTAAAGAGAAATTGAAGCACTGCGGAGGATAAATATTTTTGGATGATGCACAATTCTTTGTTTAGAAAATAAATTTTATTTTATGTCTTTCCCATTATATAAATATTTTGAATTCGCAGAGGGCATGAAAGCATGAAGAGAGATTGGATGCCATTAACTGTGAATCGATAAATATATTAAGGAATAAAATATTTTTCTGACCGAAAATAAAGGCAAACAGTTTTCTTGAAACTCTATTTTAAAGTTTGAGGAGTGTAAAGTGAACATTCTAAGAAAAAGAAAAAATATTTAAATGTATTAATCAATTAAAAAAAAATAAACCCAATAATTTTACTTATGTAGATTTTTGTTTTTGTGTGAATGTATAGTTCTTTACAAGTGGCAATAAAATTTGGTATCTACGTTTTTACCAAAAAAAATTTTTGAAGCATCTATTTCGAGATCTGCTACAGATAAAGATTAGATGATGACTGATATGGATTCAGCATCGAATTTGGGAGAACCTAGGAAGATTTACTAAGGATCACTTGTGGTTCTTTCTCAATTTCCCGTTAAAGCTTTTCATTTTTCTTGGAATATCTATCTTTCAATATTAGTTAAAAATAGACAAGATTAGTTAAATATATGACAACTGATATGGATTCAGCATCTAATTTTGAAGTAGGTACGGTGCCTTATTAGAAATTTAAACTTCCAGTTCCTTTTCTATTTTCCCTTCAAGAAATTTTTTTTTAAACATCTATTCCCCAGAATTGGCTATGGATAATCCGTATAATGGCTAATATGGATTCGGCGTTAAATTTTGGAGGGGGTAGGGTAACTCACTAAAAATGTTCATTTTCTATTAAAAAATTTACATTTTACTTGAAACATCTATCTTTAGGATCGTCTATAGAAATATCTTAGATGGCAACTAACAACATCAAATTTTGAAGGGATTCACTAAGAATTTCTACTTCCAGTTTCTCCTACTTTCGGTTAAAAAAATTTCCTAAAACATCTATTCCTCAGGATTGACTAGAGATAGAACTTATATGATAACAAATATAGATTCAGTATCAAATTCTAGAGAGGATTGGGTGTTTATGAAGGATTTCCACTTCCGTATTTTTACAATTCCGGTTAATATTTTTTCATATTTTCTTTTAAACATCAATTTCTCAGAAATGACTATAAATAGAACTTTGATGATGATTGATATGGATTCAGCATACAGTTTCTGAGGAGGTAGGAGGATTAATTCACTAAGGATTTCAACTTACTGTTCTTTTCTACTTCCTGTTAAAGCAATTTCTTTGAAGCATCTGTTTTTTTTTAGAATCGACTATAGATAGAGTTTAGATGATGATTGATATGGATTGAGCATTAAATTCTAGTCGACGTAAGTGGTGTTACTAAAAATTTTCACTTTCTGTTTTGGAAATGTCAGTTGCAATTAAAAACAAAATTACGTTTCCGTATTTCTCAGGATTGGTTAGAGGTAAGAGATTAGATGATGACTGATATAGATTTAGCATCGAATTTCGGAGGAAAGAGGTTCACGAAGGATTTTCACTTCCGGTTCTGGTGATGTCACTTCCGTTTTTGACAAAAATTCGCATGATTGTATGAAATAAGTGCAAAAAGGAATATAAATTCGCAATATTTCTGTTGAAAATGATGTATATATACCACTTATTATGTTTCTTATTAAAAGTAAACAAATAAAGACCTCAAAAATGGCCGCTGTACCTGACATAGGAAGACAAATCAGCCACTATTAAAAAAAAACATGAAACACTTTAAAGATGTTATTTCAAAGAAAATGTTCAAGGGAATTCCCACAGCGCACGGGACGAGTGATAAAATAGATCCCCCCCCCCCCGGACGAGTGATAAAATAGTTAGTATTTCGATGCAACGTCATTAGCGAAACTGACGTCATCTGCTTAGGGACTTATTTGAATTGTGATTTGGTACTAAATTCGAAAGTCTTATCAAGGATTTTTATTTAGAAATCATGTTGATTTTAATCGAAGGAGCTCATGTAGTAAATCGAAGGAACGTATGTAGGGTGTATCAAGAGGACATATTTAAAGCGTATTACGCCCTTACAGAGGGTGAACGCTGCATTTGGGAGGAATCAAAGAAGCTTATATATGGCGTATCAAAAGAGTTTAACTAGAGTGTATCAAAATAGTTTATTTACGGTGTATCAAAAGAGTTTATTTAGGGTGTATCAAAAGAGTTTATTTAGGGTGCATCAAAAGAACTATAATTTAGGGTGTATCAAAAGCTTTTATTTGGGGCGTATCAAAAGAGCTTTCTTTTTAGGGCGTATTAAAAGAGCTTATACATCCGTGCAGAAGTCAAAAGGTGTATTTAGGCGTAGTACGTCGTGGTAAGACGTAGCATTCGATGTGCCCAGCGTCCGGACAAAGACATATTACGTAACCGAGCAGCGGTCTGAGGTGCGATTAGATGCTTATTTAGGGCTAGCGTAATTTTCGAAGGCAAAACAAACAAGATCAACCGCTGTTAGTCTAAGATGAACCAATTTGGAGATGTTTAAGTTTGTTTTTCTTGGAATTTTGAGGAGCTGACGACATTGTAAAATGCATTAAATTATCAAATTAAAAAGGAAAGTATTAAATTTGTAACTTGGATATAATATCAAATGCATATCCGTGCGGTGTTGGGCAATTAAATGAATTAATAATTAATTAATGAATAATAATAACTTAATTTATTGAGCAATGAATTAATAATTTAATGACTTATGAATGAGAAAATAAATATGAGTTTATAGGTAAAGTAATGTGTTGACCCCCCCATCAGATTTTCTATTATATTGAAGCATTTTTTGGGGTCGTTTTATGCCAAGATCACAGCATTAAATTTTTAAAGTAATATTAAGCATTTTAAAAATTTTAATTATTAACTTTTTTGGAAACATTCAGAAAATTTCTTCAGAAGTTTTCTGAAATTTTATTATCAATCATACACATATGTAGGAAATAACGCTATGAAAATCTCGTGATTTAGTTTTTTACAAAATGCATCGACGTATAAAATTTCATACATATAGAGCATTCCTTATAGTATTATCTTGTCGACAACGTAGACGCACTTTTCCGTGTTGAAATTTTCAGTGTTCGAATTGTGTTCAGGAGGTCTTACAACGTATTTTCCTGTCAAAAATTTCGAACTCAAATTTCAGCAAAGCAATACCTTAATTATACAAGAATATGAGGAATTAAAATTTTGCTTTTAATCGCCTATATTGTCCTTCAATACAGTGTATTAAAATACAATTTACCTCGCAAAAGCTGAAAAAAAAAGGGAATGATATATTATAATCTATCTTAATCTATCTTAGAATTCCCTCGGCTGAAGAAAAAAAAATACCCAAAAGTTCCCCAAACTGAACAAAAAACACTGAACATACGAAGTTACAGAATTTGATGTCTTTTTGATGCATATTTGATTGTGGTTCCAGGGTTTCGAAAACATTTTGGGAACAGCGGGGGAATATTCTTGTGTTTTTGCATAATGCTTGGGTAACTGAAGAAAAATTAATGTGTTGAGAATGATATAAATTTTTGGAAGTTGCACAGTTTTACTTTCAGAAATATGTTTTTCTCGTGTGTGACTTTATTTTCGATGTACGGGATTTAGTGTAGCACACAGGGGAACATAATTCAATTTATGATCATGAATATAAATATCCGTTGTATATGTATACTGCCTACTAAAATCTTGAAATACATTTTCATGTACTATCTGCCAACGTTAAAGTGTATAATATAAAAATTCTATACAATAAGCAGTTATTCTGTATTCTGACTCATAGGTTTTAAACTTGGGTGGTGGTACCTTTCCACAATGGGCGATTTCAGTTTTTAAAGGGGCGGTATATTGTAAAAATTTCGGTAGATACTGTTTTAATGTTCTGAATGTTACATCCATTTTCTTCTGGTAACAATAAGAAGTGTTCAAATATTAAATTGTTTTAAATATGGTATAATTTACGTATCAAAGACAAAGCACAAAAATGTTATTCCACAACAAAAAGCATACTTGATTACTCTGTCAAATATTTGATTACTCTGATTACTCTGTGTATCACACTCGATTACGCTGTGTACTACACTTGATTACGCAATGTATCACACTCGACTACGTTGTGTAATCACACTTCTACAAAAGTCAGTGAATCCAACCCTTTTTCACTTTACCAATATATATAACATAATGTATAGGAATAGTATTCAAACTTGAGTTTCAGACGGAATAACACGTTTCAAGAATTCCTGAACACGAATCGATCGTTTTTGTGGTGACGTCTCTCTCTCTCTCTCTCTCTCCCTCTCTCTCTGTGTGTGTATGGAGACGATATCTCACGAACGAATAGAGCATTTTAAACGAAATTTGGTACAAAAATTACAATCCGCGAATATTAGAAGCCTGTTGATTTTAAATGTAGTCGAATGTTTAGAAGATTCCCCCCCCCCCCAAATTTTCGAATGAATTTTTTTTTTGGAAAAAATCATCAAAAATGTGAACTTTAAAAAATGTTAAATAAATAATCATTTCTTACATAAATTTTCATTAGAAAACGATTGAGACAAATTTTTGAAAGCTGGCATGAACCATTCTCGAGATAGCGCTCTTTTAAAATTATTTTAACAAAATATCAAATTTTAAAAGAGTTATTAACTATTGTGAAATATGTTCAATTTTAATATGTAAACTTATGTGATAAATTTGTTAACATCATTCTCGTGGGCCTAGTCAGTCCCATTTACAAGAGAATATACTTTGTGAAATAGTTTTGTATTTTGACGCTTAACAATTCGCAAACAGTCATTTATAGTTAAGATATGCTCTTCTCTCGGGGTGTTCGTAACGCTTGGCGATTACATTAGCGAATTTGGCGACTAATTTACTGAAATATTGCTAACTTGGCGATATATCGCCCCAGAGTGACGAAAATATCATTAAAGTTGCAAAAATGTGGACAAATTGATAAATTAATTACTAAAATAGTTTAATAGTTATGGACTTTAATAGTTATGGACTTTATTGCTTATATAGTTATGGACATATATAGTTATGGACTTTATTGCTTATTGCGGTTGCTATCAATATTGATAATTGTCAATTTAGAGTTGCGTGAAATATAATAAATTGGTATTTTGGATTAGTTTTACATGTTGCCATACGAAAAAGCTCCAAATGTATAAATAACGTTAGACATTGTGCCGTGGACCTTATACAAAATTTTTCAACAGTGGAAGACGTAAATTTATTGCATCATATGGGAAAATTCATGAGATGCTCATATAAGACTTTTGACACTTGCTTTATTGTCTATGGTAGTGTGGCTGCTTTGTGCTTTCATCCTGCAGAATATTTCTGCTTTTTAATTTCCCTACAATACATGGTATTGTATAGGGAAAGTAATGGAATCGTGTCGAAAATCGCAACTCGAACATTCGACGGATGTACACGTTTCGGGACCTCTGAAACACGAATTAACTATTTTTAGCATGATGTCTGTGTGTGTGTCTGTCTATGCAATGTATGTGTCCAGTCTAACTCAAAAACTAATTGATCAAATTTCATAAAATTTTATAAATGAGTCACTAGTGGGTTACTTTGATGCTGATTAGATTTTGGTACGATTCTACTAAAAGGAATCTGCCTTTTTTTTTCGAAATTGCCCTCAAAAATCGCTAATAGCTAAAGTAAAAAACTATCTATGCTCAGATGTATGGTAATAAATACTTATTTTAAGCGTAATTTTTGACTATTGAGAATAGAATAATACCAATCCCATTATTCTAGGATAAGCTAGTCTCGAGATATTTTAACTTTTTTTGCAGTTTTACTACGCCGACTTTAAAAACACGTCCAGTAACCAAATGAAAACGAAAATTGAATTTAAAAGTGCAAATTTAGTATAATTTCAAATAATCATGCGTGTTACTTTGTGCAATAAAACTTAATTGAATGAATTATTAAAGAAATAACAGAGAAAATTAATTTGAGTTTGTAGGGAAAGCCATGTGCTGCACACATCTGAGTTTTACCTCCAATATCAGTTGAAACTTTTAATGAAATGCTTATGCTGTCATTATGTTTTCTATTTCAGCTAATTACTATATTAAATTATCTATTACATTAAATTACCTCGCTTGTTCATTAAGTTTATAGATATTATGGCAGCAAATCTATGACAGCTTTTATAGTAAAATATCTATGGACTTGTTTATAAACATTAAATTACCTCGCTTGTTCATTAAGTTTTTAGATTTTATGACAGCAAATCTATCGCAACTTTTATAGTAAAATATCTATGGGTTTGTTTATAAACATTAAATTACCTTGCTTGTTCATTAAGTTTGTAGATTTTATGACAGCAAATTTATGACAACTTGTATAGTAAAAAAATCTGATGTGGGCAATACATGACTTTACTTATATAATGCAATGAATTTAATACTTTTACAGTAAAAAAAATTGATTATTTTTGTAGTAGATATTTATATTTTTTCCAAGATATTGAATTATCGTCAATGTGCCGTCATTTTCATTGATTTAGCGTCATTTTTATCAATTTGGCGAGATTTTTGTTAATTTGGCAACAATTAAAAATGTCGCCAAGTTGACGTTATTCCTCCAAATTCGTCGCCAAAATCTCGTCAAGAGTTATGGACGAAGAAATAAGTTATTCTTACAGCAGATAAATGACTATTGGCGTTCAAATACAAATGTATTACTCAAAGTATCTTTTTTCATGAATGGAACGAGCTAGATCCACGAGAATAATGTCACCCAATTTATCGCATGGTATTACATATGAAAAGTGAACATGTTTCTCAATAGGAAATATTTTTTTTATTTTACATAACTTTTTGATAATTTTTTTGAAAAATGTGCAATATTTTGGGAACAGTTCACGTTAGGGTTCTACAATTTATGTCAATTGTTTTCTAATGAAAAATTACATAAGAAATGTTTATTTGCGTAACTTTATTAGCGGTTTTGATTTTTTGACGATTTTTTCAAAATTTCACTCGAAAATTTAGGGGGTTCTGAACATTAAGCTTCCAGTAAGCTTCCACTAACAATAAGCTTCCACTAACATTAAGCTTCCACTAACAATAAGCTTCCAGTACTTACGGATTGTGATTTTTGTACCAAATTTGGTTCGAATCGGTCCATTCGTTCGTCAATTATCGTCTCCACAGACTCACTGACACACACACACATACACACATACATACAGACACACACACACACACACACACACACACTTTCACACATACACACATACTTTCACACACACACACACACACACACACACAGACATCACCTCAAAAATGTTTGATTCGTGATCAGGGATGCTTAAAACGTGCTCTCCCGTCGAAAACTCGAATTCGAATTTTC
Organism: Amaurobius ferox; assembly: GCA_951213105.1. Classification (NCBI taxonomy): domain Eukaryota; kingdom Metazoa; phylum Arthropoda; class Arachnida; order Araneae; family Amaurobiidae; genus Amaurobius; species Amaurobius ferox. The sequence goes on from OX578151.1 coordinate 35,148,941, forward strand.
GACCTCGTCACAATACTTTCCTTATACTTTCTGTATATAAGGAAAGTAATATATATGGGTAACATGTGAATAGTATTGGAGCAAAGGGCGAAGCAAAGCAGTATTGGGAAAATATTGAGAAAAAATTGCCCTGTTTTCTAATGATCAACGATTAAGCACATTAAGAATATTTTGACCATACTACAGACATATTTTCTAAAAGTCATGTTTCTGGTACAGTTAAAATCAATACGATTGCTCAGCACGTAACTTTAAGTCGATACATTTAGCAAAATGTATTTACACAAAAAAATTATTAATAAATATTATTAATAAAATTAAATGGGATGGTTTAACGTTGAGTTGATAGAAATTTCAAATTGAGTTTAGGAACTTATTAAGAATAGTTGAATAGCTTTTAAGGCTGATTAAAAAGAAAAAAATAGCATACCTTTATGGCAATTACGACTAATCTCGAAAATTTTACATTATTAATGTAGCTAGAACATTAAAAATGAGAAAAACAACTTTGTTGGGTTGGTAACAGGGTTTGCTGATTTAAACACCAATAAACAAATGTTTGAACCATGGATGTTTTTTATTTTAACCTTTGTTGCTTTCCTTATATTCATAACGTATAAGGAAAGTATTGTGACGGGGTCGAAAATTCGAATTCGAGTTTTCGACGGGAGAGGACGTTTCAAGCATCCCTGATCACGAATCAAACATTTTTGAAGTGATGTCCTTGTGTGTGTGTGTGTGTGTGAGAGAGAGAGAGAGAGCCTGTGGAGACGATAACTGATGAACGAATGGACCGATTTGAACGAAATTTGGTACAAAAATCACAATTCGTAAACACTGGAAGTCTATTGTTTTTATACGCAATCGAATGTTCAGAACCCCTCCTAAATTTTCGAGTGAAATTTTGAAAAAATCGTCAAAAAATCAAAACCGCTAATAAAGCTACGCAAATAGACATTTCTTATGTAATTTTTCATTACAGAACGATTGACATAAATTTTGGAAGAGCTAACATGAACCGTTCTCGAGATATTGCACATTTTTCAAAAAAGTTATCAAAAAATCATATAAAATTAAAAAAAAATTCCCATTGAGAAACATGTTCACTTTTCATATGTAATACCATGCGATAAATTTGGTGAAATCATTCTCGTGGATCTAGCTCGTTCCATTCATTAGAAAAGATACTTTAAGTAATACTTTTGTATTTGAAAGCCAATAGTTATTTATCTGCTGTACGAATAACTTATTTCTTCATTCATAACGCTTGGCGAGATTTTAGCGACGAATTTGGTGGAATGCCGCCAACTTGGCGACTTTTTTAAATGTTGCTAAATTAACGAAAAACTCTCCAAATGGAAAAAATTACTCTAAATCAATAAAAATGACGACTCAGTGACGAAAATTTAATATCTTGGAAAGAATATAAATATCTACTATAAAAATAATGTATTTTTTTTCGCTGTAAAAGTAGTAAATTCATTGCATTATATGAGGAAAGTCATGTGCTGCCCACATCAGATTTTTTATAGTTTAAACGACAGATTTTCATTTTTTTTAAAACACCAGTTTCTTACCATGCGTGGATGGTAGAAAAAAAATAATGTATAGGAATTGGCTACACGCAGAGCATAATGTTTCCCATATTGGGAAGAACCTAAATTCACTGAAACAAGTAAATGGTATTGCTGTTGGTATAATGGCTACATATCACGCTACCTCAAAAATAAAGTAATCGATAACTGGATCTTTTTTTGTAAACCATTACGAATATCAAAATTGATTTGTAAAATACATTATGTGCAAGACTTCAATATACTTTTTTATATTTTTATTTTCAAAATTCGTTAGGTTTACTCGTATCATAATGAAACAAGTAAATGGTATTGCTGTTGGTATAATGGCTACATTACACGCTACCTCAAAAATAATGTAATCGATAACTGGATCTTTTTTTGTAAACCATTACGAATATCAAAATTGATATGTAAAATACATTATGTGCAAGACTTCAATATACTTTTTTATATTTTTATTTTCAAAATTCGTTAGGTTTACTCGTATCATAATGAAACAAGTAAATGGTATTGCTGTTGGTATAATGGCTACATATCACGCTACCTCAAAAATAAAGTAATCGATAACTGGATCTTTTTTTGTAAACCATTACGAATATCAAAATTGATACGTAAAATACATTATGTGCAAGACTTCAATATACTTTTTTATATTTTTATTTTCAAAATTCGTTAGGTTTACTCGTATCATAATGAAACAAGTAAATGGTATTGCTGTTGGTATAATGGCTACATGTCACGCTACCTCAAAAATAAAGTAATCGATAACTGGATCTTTTTTTGTAAACCATTACGAATATCAAAATTGATATGTAAAATACATTATGTGCAAGACTTCAATATACTTTTTTATATTTTTATTTTCAAAATTCATTAGGTTTACTCGTATCATAATGAAACAAGTAAATGGTATTGCTGTTGGTATAATGGCTACATATCACGCTACCTCAAAAATAAAGTAATCGATAACTGGATCTTTTTTAGTAAACCATTACGAATATCAAAATTGATATGTAAAATACATTATGTGCAAGACTTCAATATACTTTTTCATATCTTTATTTTCAAAATTGATTAGGTTAACTCGTATCATAATGAACGTCAGAATGAAAACATGTATCTATTATTGACATTCGTTTGTATGTTATATTCTTTGTATTATTTAAACATCCTCCCTCTACTCCTTCTCTCTCTCACACATATGCGCATATACGATTTTATTTCAATTGTTGACATCAGAAGCAAGACAAGAAGAAGCTATGGTATGGTGAGCAACTATTTCTGAAAAACATAAGTGGCCAGTGATAAAGTTGATGAAATAGTAGCTAAAAATGCAGCCCCACACCATTGCTGAGGATGTAATTTTACCTGCATGCAAGGAAGTAGTAAAATGGATGTTAAGTGACGGCACCTGTCAGATCACAATAGTTTCGCCTCATGCTTAGCAAATCTTGAAGTACACCTTTTGAGAACCACTATTGTAGACAATGCGGCTGAATAAAACTGACTTTATTACAGACACAATACAAAATGTACACTTTCAGCGACGATGCATACTGGCACACGTGCTCATGCCATTACATGCCCGTTAAGTGATGCATACAAGTGATGCATGCATGAACATGAGATAGACTTTTTTTCAATTACACTGTTACATGCAGATTGCCGATACGGTGGTCGAATGGTCAAGGGCATGCGTTTCCGTCTGATCGCTGGATTGCCGGGTTGGGAGTTCGAATCCCACCAGCGGGCATGGATGTTGTCATGTCGAGGCCAAGTCAGACTTCCACCCTTCGGGGGACCTCTATAAAAGTGAAGCTGCAAATCTCCTTCCCTTCGCCATGGGACACCCTGGGGGGTCTTATGGACGTGGTGTGTAGGCGCCCCTTCACTACGGGGAAATTAGTACACACACACATACAGATTAATAAAATTGTCTCTAAATAAAATGGATATTGTATTGGGTCATTTGCTTCTAAATAAAATGGCTATGTTATATCATCTGCTTCTAAATAAAATGGCTTTCATATTGTGCTATTTGCTTCTAAATATAATGGCTTTTGTATTATCTCATTTAATTTTAAATAAAATGGCTATTTATATAACAAATTGTAAGATAATTATTTTTTATCATATACTTCCTATTTTTGAAAAAAGGTTTGGAAATTTGAAGATTAATTAAATTGTCTCTTTTAAAATATTTATTTAGAAAGTTATCTTACGGTTTTTGCTGTGGAAAAAACAGGCTTAGCACTAATTCTGCAATGATTTACAGCTTTGCAATTACCTTTTTTCCCTAGCTCTAACAGCAGGCTAAGTAGCACCTCCTACCCTTTTGAAAAGAGAGTCAGCCCCTAAAGTTGTAATATCGTGTAGAGCTGCAGAAGTTTTTTCTACACATGTGAGGAAAGTTATATTAATTAATAGTGGTCTAAATCTTTCTTTTTACAATTGAAAGATAAATTTATTTTCAATGACTTTCTCGTTTTATTTTCAATGGATATCTTGATACCAGAGTGTATCGATTTCACAATCACTTCAGACTCTCTCAGACAAGCTATCAACGTCTTTTAGTCATGTTACGTTTACTAAAGCTTCAAAAGAAAAAATCTGATGTGGCCAGTACATAACTTTCCTTATATAATGCAATGAATTTCTTCCTTTTACCGTGAAAAAATGATGTATAAGACACGGTAGGTGTTTTTAACGTTGTACATATAGCGCTTTTCCGGATGACAACATTTAAAACTATTTCGTACCAAATTAAATTATACTTCACGCAATTCTAAATTAAAAATTATTAATATTGACAGCGTTCTCAATAAGCAATATAGTCCATATACTAAATTATTTTAATAATAAATTCATTAGTTAGGCGTCATGTTCATTAACTTGAAGTAATTTTCGCAATTTCGATGATATTTTTGTCAATATGGGGCTAAATATCGCCATGTTGACGATACTTCGCTAGATTGTTCACCAAGTTTGCCAAATGTACCACTAAATGTTACAGACAAACGAAGAGAAGAGCATTTCTTATACTAGATAGTATGCCTGTCATAGGACGGAATTAAAAATTTGCAAAACATTACCTCCGTAATAGTACGACATTTTCGTCAATTTGGCAACATTTGAAAAAAATCTCCAAGTTAGCGGTATTCCGTCAATTTGTCGCTAAATTTTTCGTCAAGCTTTACGGACGAAATTCTTATATTCTTTTCAAAATATTGAATTTTCGTCATTTAGTCGTCATTTTCATTGATTTAGCGTTATTTTTTATCAATTTGGCAACATTTTCGTCAATTTGCCAACATTTTAAAAGTCATGAAGTTGGTGATATTCCACTACAATTCGTTGCCAAAATTTTTCCAAGCGTTACGGAAAGAAAAATAAGTTATTCTTATAGTAGATTTTTATATTCTTTTCAAGATATTGAAGTTTCATCAGTCGTATTCATTGATTTAGCATCATTTTTATCAATGTGGCAACATTTAAAAATATTGTCAAGTTGGCGATATTTCTCCAAATTCGTCACTAAAATTTCGTCAAACGTTATGGATGGAGAAATAAGTAATTCTTGTAGTAGGTACATGAGTAATGGCGTGCAAATACAAAACTATTATCCAAAGTAATATTATTCAAATTCTCTCTCTCGTGAATGGAACGAGTTAGATCTACGAGAATAATGTTAACAGATTTATTGCATAAAGTTACATACGGAAGATGGCCATATTTCACAATAGTTAATATGTTTTTTAATTTTATGTGATTTTTTGATACAATTATTTGAAAAATATGTAATATCTTGAGAACGGTTCATTTGCTACCATTTTAAATTTTAAATCTATCGATTTTTAATAAAAAATTGCATAAGAAATTATTATTTACGTAACTTCATTGAAAGTTTTGATTTTTTAAGGATTTTTTTAACATCTCATCCGAAAATTTCGGGGTCTTCTGAACATTCGATTGCGTTTAGAAGCAATATGCTTCTAGTGTTCACGGATTGTAATTCTTTGTACCAAATTTCGTTCGAATCGCTCCATTCCTTAGTGAGATATTGTCCCCACAGATTCACTGACACACACACACAAACACACACACAGAGTGAGAGAGAGAGAAAGAGAGAGAGACATACTTTCACACACACACACACTCACAGAGAGAGAAACACACATACTTTCACATACACGCACACACATCACCTCAAAAACGCTTGACTCGTGTTCAGGAATGCTCGAAACGTGCTCTCCCGTCGAAAATTCGAATTCCAATTTTCGACCTCGTCACAATACTTTCCTTATACATTATACTATGTATATAAGGAAAGTAACAAGTTATTATTCACAATTAGATTGGCAGCCTACCGTGATATTAGTTTACCGGTTTTTAAGTAATCAGTATCGGTTAAATGCAAGATATGACGGGGCCAGTTTCTTTATTTCGGGCATTGTTACTTATTAGCCGTTATAATATTTTTCAACAAGAGCGGTATATACGGATTTGGCGTTTCAAAAAGAAACATATCAAAGTGTGTACTCTGATGTGTTTTACAATAATATGTAAATTATGGATTAACTATACATTTGTATCTTCTATAGAAGATATAAAGTTATAGTTAATTGCAGGGAATGTAATATATTACTTTCCCTGCAATACATGTAATGTATAGGGAAAGTATTGAAATGATGTCGAAAATCGCAATTCGAGTTTCGCCAGATCTACACGTTTTGGGACTTCTAGAACACGAAAAAATTATTTTAGCGTGACGTCTCTCTCTCTCTCCTTTCTCTTTCTTTATGTGTGCCTGAAATATATGCATCCATTTTAGCACAAAAACTATCCGACGCAATATTTTGAAATTTGGTGGTTACGTTACTTATGGTTTATCCTGGGACTGATCAGCTTTTAGTACGATTGGGAAAGAAATGAACCGATCTTTTTCTCGTAATGCCCCACAAAATTAAAATTAAGAGAATAAATAGGCTTGAATGCATAGATTAAATGTTAATCTCTTCTCGAGATATTTCACTTTATTGGAGTTTTGGCGCCTTTTTAAAATGAGATAAATCACCAAATGAACGGAGAATGACTAAAAAACGTATTATTAATATTACTATTTTGCATTAAATTTTTAATAAGTTTAGAATAAGTTACAACAGCTTAAAATTTTATGTTAGAAAATAATAGAGTTCGTCCCCCATAGCTTTGTTGACCTAAGCCACGGCCAAGGTCCATAAATCCGACCATGGGAACACTAACACTCTTAAAGAATTAGGTTGCCATATTTTTAATGGGCTTTATTTTGTTTTACAATGTATGGCGCTAAGCGAAGAATCGCGATTCATACTCATTAGCCAATGCTCTAGAAATGTGTAATTGTTTTTCTTCTATCTCGCTTTGTTGCCAAAAGCTGTGTTCGATATCCTAAATTTTATTTCTCCGCTAGGGCTTTAATTAGATCAGGCATGTCAGTTTGCTACATATGGACCTTACTTGAACACTCATAGACTTTTTGTTTATAAAATTATTGGTCTGCGTAAGGACTTTCCTCTGTATAAATACATTACCGTGAATCGATAATTGCATCGTTATCGTTTCAGTATTTTGATCTGTAATAATGAAGATATGAATCTGGCAACATAAGGAAAGAGAGAATGTTGATGTTTCACGTTTCCCGTTACGTTGCTGTAAGTTCTGTGTTTAACTGCATATAAATGCAAATAAATGTTTTTAAGAATACTTCTCATTACACGAATCAACATTCAGCAGATCATACTCTGTATAAAGATATAAGAAAGTCACTCGAATGCAATATGTGTGTCTATTTCTTTTCCCTTTAGGATGGAATTCCTTAAATTTCTGATTCCAAAAGCTTGGATATTCCGAATTAATAGTTTTAAAATTGCATATTTCAAAACCAATTCTGCTACAGCTATGCGAAAGGGATTACAACTTTCATTTTATCGTCTGCTTCACTATTTGTCCGGGTTTTAAATTTATTGATATTTATTGCGACATTTTCATCAGGATTACAAGAAATGAGAATGTAAGAAGCCCCCGAAAAGTTATTTTGAAGAACTAATCTCCGACAGGCGGAATTAATTGCATTGGGTAACTTATTCAGATGGGGGGTCATATCCATAATGAATTTGTGTATTTATTGGTGGTACATTATTTGTCTTCAAAAGCTGTGACTATATTCATCTCACAGTAGAATAGTGATAGGAAATGATAGAAAGGAGGTTAAAGAAGTGATAGAAAAGGAGGTTAAAGTAGTTATAGAAAAGAAGGGTAAGAAAGTAATATAGAAGGAGGATAGGAAAGATCGATAGTAATAGGAAATGGCGTTAAATACTTCAGTGTTTTCCTTGTTACTTTAATATGGCTGCAGTTGAACAGAATGATTTAGTATTAATTTGAAAAACTTTTACATACCTTTTAGTAAAAAAAAAAAGTAAAAAATGTATTAGTTATAACATAATTTTTTGTGTTATTTATGGATCCAATTAGAAGTTGCCGTGGACTCCAAGGGATTCTTGGACAGACCCACTTTGAGAACCACTACTCTAGTTCAGTCATTCATTTTCTTCGTTTGTAACTTGTAACTTATAAAGTACTTACTAAATGTTTATGAATTATTAATTTTTGATTCATATCATCGAGATGAATTGTATGAGACCAATATCACTATCCTACTTGTATGCAATCTTGAGTTATACTGATTTTAGGGCATATGACTCAGCTTATTCTACCCCAAAATGGCGGACCTCCCCCCCCCCCCTTCTTTTCTCTTCGCTTGCACATGACTTTGAAGTTGATATTTTTGGAATTATTGGTTATTACTCTTTTTGTGCCAGTTATTCGACTGCAGATATTTGTTATTATTCAGAAATTATAAACATTTGATCAGTCTTACGAAATTGTGTCGGTCAAGTTTCCCTCGAGGTTACTCCATGGGACCGATTTTAAAAACAAAGGTTCGAAGAAGAGGTTGCATGCAAGAAGTTGAACCTTTAAACTTCTTTAAACACGATTCAAGTTCACACTGACGATTCAATGTATTGATTTATCTTCTTGTATCATGTACAAGGGCCTTTATGGTTATAAACACGGACTAGAAGAATATTTTTCCCCTTCACCTGGGATGGAGAGAGGCGGAATGTTCGATATTCGATAAGTCATTCCAAACCCTCCAGAAACTTTTCGAAATTTGCATACTTATAGCATTGTCTATGGCAGTGTTTCTTAACCGTTGGGCCCATCCATTATACTGAGCCGTTAGAGGTTCTCTAGGAATTTTTCAGTCTAACATGCATTATTTTATGAATAAATATTTGATAGTGGAAATATTCGAATGAGAATAATATTCATGAATGTGTTGAAAAGCCCAGAATCAGAACGCCTAAATAACATCGGTGTAACAAACTTCAGCGGTCAAGTCGCATTTTAATTTTAATATGAATAAAAGACTACTGAGCTGATTTCTATGGTGAATTGCAATGTATATATATTTTTCTCTCTTAATACAGTTTTTATTTTCAAACCGACGTCAGTAAAATGAATTTAATAATACAATAATCAATTTTATACTCAATAATATTATAAATTTTAGGTGATAAGAATGGGATATGCCAATGAAAGTCAGCACGGGTTAATTTAATGATGTCGGTCTAAGGAAATTACAATATACTTTCATTAGTTCAGTAATTGATAACTTATTTATATGTAATTTTATATTTATCAACATGTCACACTGTATATACATAAATGTACTAATACGCTTTACGATTAAGCCATGATTAATTATTAATACTTATGTTACTTTAATGTACGAGTAAATTTAGTGGAACACATTTCTGGAACAATTTTTTATTCAAATGACTATTTTATAAAAATATTTGCAATTCATTTCATTAAGAGTGTTAGTTTCTTTGTCTTTGACAGGCACAAAGAGTAGTTTAGTTATAAATGCAAAACAGTGTTTAGGACAGTTTAATTGTTTTTTTGCAAAGAAAGGAAATCCCTTGCTAAATAAATTTTCGGGAAATTGAAAAGTCCGCAAAATTCTTTGCACATACTTAGATAGAACATTTAAATTGCTAAAGTCTTTTCTCTTGCGATTCCCATTTGGCTTTTGAAATATTTGCTGTTTTCAGGGAACTTCTTTGCAGACTTAATTCCGCGACATTTTAAATTAAACCTGTGTTGTCATAACATCAGATTTTTACTTTCCTTATATACATAATGTATAAGGAAAGTATTGTGACGGGGTCGAAAATTCGAATTCGAGTTTTCGACGGGAGAGCACGTTTCAAGCATCCCTGATCACGAATCAAACATTTTTGAAGTGATGTCTGTGTGTCAGTGAGTCTGTGGAGACGATAACTGACGAACGAATGAACCGATTCGAACCAAATTTGGTACAAAAATCACAATCCGTAAACACTGGAATCTTATTGTTTTTATACGTAATCGAATGTTCAGAACCCCCCTAAATTTTCGAATAAAATTTTGAAACAATCGTCAAAAAATCCAAACCACTAATAAAGTTACGCAAATAGACATTTCTTATGTAATTTTTCATTAGAAAACAAATGACATAAATTTTAGAACGCTAACATGAACTGTTCTCAAGATATTGCGCATTTTTCAAAAAAATTATCGAAAAGTCATATAAAATGAAAAAAAAAATTTCCCATTGTGAAACATGTTCCCTTTTCATATCTAATACCATGCGATGAATTGCGTGACATCATTCTCGTGGATCTCTAGCTCTTTCCATTCATGAAAAAGATACTTTGAGTAATACTTTTGTATTTGAACGCCAATAGTCATTTATCTGCTGTAAGAACAACTTATTTCTTCGTCCATAACGCTTGACGAGATTTTGGCGACAAATTTGGCGGAACATCGCCAACTTGGCGACTTTTTGAAATGTTGTCAAATTAACGAAAATCTCGCCAAATGAATAAAAATGACGACTAATTGTCGAAAATTCAATATCTTGGAAAGAATATTAGTATCTACTATAAGAAAAACTATTTTTTTACTGTAAAAGTAGTAAATTCATTACATTATATAAGAAAAGTCATGTGTTGCCCACATCAGATTTTTTTTACTGTAAAAGTAGTAAATTCATTGCATTATATAAAGAAAGTTATATGCTGCCCACATCAGATTTTTTTGAATGCCGTTGAGGAGAAATAAATTTCTTTTGGCGTTTTAAAACACGCATTACACGCACAGTGCATGTGAATCACGGGCACATTACATAAATAGTGCGGGTACGTTATACATACGTGTTATGGTCACATTACGCACACAGTACGTTTCAAAACGATATAAACCAAGTTGGTGGTCACAAGAAATTCATTTCGAAATTCTCTGATATTTCCCTGATTTTTCCCTGATAATTCCCTGAAACGTCCCCCCTTGAAGGGTGTTTATCGAGGTCCTGTTGATGAAAACTCTGAGGCTGGATCTTTGCATTATAGTATCAATGAGTAGGCAGAAACAAATAAAGCTGGATTTTGTATTTATCTCACTAAGTGGACGAAATGGGGCGAGGGGAATAAAATTTCTTAAACCCAATTATTTAAATCTGCTTCTAAAAAAAGTTTAACTATCACTGTTCTTGCTATACAAAAATTATTTTCACAAGCAGATCTGAAGAATAAAACATTCTGATCCCGTTTGTAAACACATTTACAGAAAATATAAAATTGAATTAATATATGCCGATACGAAAAAGCTAAAATGGTATTAAAAGAAGACATGCCCATACTACTTATACGTATCCTCTTGGATAAGAAGATATACCCGTTCTACTTATATTTTTGAAAATTAGAAGATTATACCCTCCCGTGTATTAGAAGATATACCCGTAATGCAATACATGGATTTGAAAAATCTTTCTCCAAAATAAAACAGAAGATGTAAGAATTTGAAAATATCAATAACCCCCGTAATCTTTAAAGCCAAAGGCCGTTAAAGGATACAATCTAATCAAAAATGCAATTCCAATAAAAAAGTTTTATATACATTTCTTTATTACTTAAATCGAGCAAGATTTACTGCTGTAGTAACTCATTGGGTTTAGTTCCACTGCTTATTAGCAACATGTTCTTTTTTTTTTTTTTCAATTATAAACTCGTTGGGTTTAACTCCACTGGTTAGCAACATGATATAATTTCTAGTTTTCAAATAATTTTGAAGAACAAATATCGTTTACATAATGCTATCTCTATGGAAGGTTCAATAGTGCGTTTTATATTAATATATCGATAATCCCTGGTCCTAGAAGCTCGAAACATGTACTAAACTTTAAGTGGAGCTACTCCAAGCCTATCACGAAAATTTCATCCAATTCGATGCAGCTATTCTCCCGTGATAATGAGACAAACACACACATACGAAAACACTTAAATTTGAAACGGATTTTGATTATAGTTTCAACAGCGTATAACTTCCACAGTTTGTGACTCCTAGCATACGGAAATGACTATAGTCTGTTTCTTTTGGAATTGGCGGCTCATGGTCACGAAAGTTTATTCTCCGCCTTTCGCTGCTTGTCTAAATTAGGAGGCATACTCCCCTTTTCCACATCAGAATAAGATAACTGCTTGAGGCGGACCTTCTGAAGGTGAATATTTATTTTCTATTCTCAACTGGAGCGGAGAAAGAAAGCATATGTACTCTTTTGAAGCTACTGCTACTATGGTTACCGGTCGCGGTAGTCTCGTATAGAAGAAAAAGACTATAGTAATTAGTAATGTTAACACAAATCAAATACGCTCATCAAATTCATAGGTTTCACCAAGCTGTTGCCAACTTTTAAAAAGAAACTTTTAACTTTTAGTCATTATGATATTATTACACCCATTCAAAGGAAATAAATAATAAAATCTAATACTCTAGATATTTATATTACAGTTATAAAATTTATTAACGCCGTAATATACAATAAATTATTGTATCATATATTACATGCTTTCTCTACAGAGCATTTCCGCGTACTTTGTTTATTGAATTAATTTACTTTAATATGTAAAAAGTATGATATCAGTTTTGGGGATAATAACTTATAAAGAAAAAATATTTTTAAGAGGAAAACAAAATTTCAATTTTCTTCCGAAAAACCTTATTAAAATGGTATTTGAAAAAGGTGGAACGAGGAATATATATATATTCTTTTTTTTTTTTCATTAATAATTTATTACCGCGAGGTAGCATACTGCTCTTTCTATCTTGTAATATTCTCTTGTAAATTGCTTCTAAACTTTTTCGATAATGCTTACAAAAATAATGACAATTTATGTTCTATTCGACATGCTCTTTAGCAGTGAAATAATTTGAAAGCAAATAGAAAAAATCTGATGTGGGCAACACATGACTTTCCTTATATAATGCAATGAATTTACCACTTTAACAGTAAAAACAATAGGTTATTCTTATAGTAGATATATTCTTTCCAAAATCTTGAATTTTCGTCCATCAGTCGTCCTTTTCATTGATTTAGCCTCATTTTTATCCATTTGACGAGTTTTTCGTTAATTTAGCAACATTTAAACAAGTCGTCAAGTTGGCAACATTCCACCAAATTCTTCGTCAAAATCTCGCCAAGCGTTATAGATGGAGAAATAAGTTATTCTTACAGCAGATAAATGACTATTGGCGTTCAAATACAAAAGTATTACTCAAAGTATCTTTTTTCATGAATGGAACGAGCTAGATCCACGAGAATGATGTCACCAAATTTATCGCATGGTATTACATATGAAAAGTGAACATGTTTCTCAATAGGAAATATATTTTTTCTATTTTATATGACTTTATGATAATTTTTTTTAAAAATGTGCAATATCTCGAGAACGGTTCATGTTAGTGTTCTAAAATTTATGTTAATCGTTTTCTAATGAAAGATTACATAAGAAATGTCTATTTGCGTAACTATTAGCGGTTTTGATTTTTTGACGATTTTTTCAAAATTTCACCCGAAAATTTAGGGGGGTTCTGGACATTCTGGATTACGTTTAAAAACAATAGGCTTCCAGTGTTTACGGATTGTGATTTTGGGACCAAATTTCGTTCGAATCGGTCCATTGGTTCGTCAGTTATCGTCTCCACAGGCACACTGACATACACACACACACACACAGACATCACTTCAAAAATGTTTGATTCGTGATCAGGGATGCTTGGAATGTGCTCTCCCGTCGAAAACTCGAATTCGAATTTTCGACCCCCGTCACAATACTTTCCTTATACATTATTTATATAAGGAAAGTAATATGTGTTGAACAATAACGGCTCAATAGTTATAAATCTGATCAGAAGTTTTAAAACTTAAAATCCCTACATAGTATAGTACAGTGCTTTCCAAATTGATTGCAAGCGGATCCCTTTTTGAAATTCAAATCGATTGCGGAACCCCAAAAAAGAAAAAAAGTATGAGGTAGTATTTCTTTATTTATTGAAGCGAAGTGAGTTCCACCAGTAGGTACCTTAATTAACATCGACTCAACTCTAATTATGTGCGAAAATTTAAAACTCAACCGATTTAAATAAATATTTGTACAAAGTTTGAAATAATCATCTTTTAGATCATGCCGAAGCCCATCCGAATTTAAAATTTCTGTCTATGTGCTCAGATATTTGAGGTCAAAGATCAAATAATGTTAAATCTATCGAAAAATAATTATTCAAAAAAAAAATCGTACGCCAAACAGAATTTTTTATTTGTGTGATCTAATTTACACAATTGTACAAATTACTCTATATTAAAAAAAAAAGCTGTGTGCATCCCTCGCCGCCGCTGACCGAATACTTTTAAAATAGAGATTTTCTCTCAAAACCGCCAGACCTATGGAATCAAATAATCTACAATTTGGAATGATGATTTAGGGCACATTGCTATGTGTTGCTTCTTATTTTGGGTACAAATAGATAAAAATTTCTATTTCTTTATACAATTTTGAAGTGAAAATATTTGTACACTATTTCGCATGAAAATTTTATTTCCTATCATTGATTTTCAAAATCTAATCTTTCATTCTTGCAAACGCTGTTGCCATCTCAAAAGAATTAATATTTAAGGAGTCTCAGAAGTCTTAATAGCGCTATAAACAAAGTGAATTCCCTTGATTTACATTTTATTTTGCGGCTTTTCTCCTATACATCGATAATACCTAAACATGTGATGGCTAATAGGAGAATACCTGTAGCGCATCCATATCTGTAATTACTTGAGCGTTAGTGAGCAGAAAGCGGAGCCCCTAGTATATATAATAAAAGCTATTCTCTTTGTCTGTGTGTAACGTTTGGCAATGCAGTTGGAAACTTGATGACTCACGTGGTAAAATATCGCCAACTTAGAAACTCATACAGCTTAATATCGCAAGTTGGCAATATGTCGCCATGAATTTACGAAAATGCAGTCAAAATTGCAAAAATGACAATAAATTAAAGGAAATGACGCCAAATTGATGAACTAATTATTAAAATACTTGGTATGAAATATATTGCTTATTGCGGATGTTATCAATATTGGTACTTGTCAATTTAAAATTGCGCGAAATTATAAGATAATTGTGTATTTCGAACATGTTATTTTACATGTTATCCTCCAGAGAAGCACCAAATATACAATTCATCGCTAATTGCATAATATATTAAAACACGGTAATTTAATTACTTGGATATCATATGCTGCCCCTATCAGTTCTTTCTATATGTATTTTGCCTTAAAAGACAAATAATACGATTATTAGAATAATACATTGCTCATTTTCTAGCCCTTGCAGAGTTTTTGCATTAATTTGTGAAACTCGCAAAAATTTTAAATATTACAGAATCAACTTCAAATGTGAAAAGAAATATACCCGTCTTATTGGCTCAAAGGGTTTATCAATTTTGGGCTAGCTAGAGATCAGCAATTTTCATAACCCAAATTAGAGTATCCTAATAGAATTCGAACAATTCAATCCTGAAATTTATTTACAGTATCTGACTAAAGTCTGAACACTACCGAAATTGGAATTTTCCTAGTGAAATGTTTTTGCAACTTCCAAAACACCTAAATAGAAAATTTTAATTTAAAACTAATACACATTCAAGAAGAAAGTTCTTTAAAATGATACAGTGTCTGAAGAGAGAAAAATGCAATTTTATAATTTAAAAATTCTTATCGAGAGCAATTTCTCCATTCATTCTTCATGAATAAACATTGAGAATTACTTTGAAAGGATAACTTTTTTTTTAATTTCCTTCCTTTTTGAGATTTTATTTTTATTAATATTTAGTAAAATATTTTTAAACATTTTTATTTGGAAATAAAAATGCATTTTCATCTAGGTTTACTTATGAAAATGTGAAACTCTGTAAGATTTTTCATCATCAAAATATGAAATTTAGAAACAAAGAAAAAGAAAATCTTCAGTTAGCAAAGTCATTTTTGGTTGGTCGAAAATAGGCATTTTTACAACATTTTATTTAACTTGATCTGAGTGTTCGTTTGTCAGTGTGATTGAAATCCTTGCGACCCTAACTAATCAAATTCTATTCATCATAGTAACATGAAATTCAGTACGTTGTTGTCCTTTTCTATTGTGGGGAATTTTAGTTCTTTGGATTTTGAACATTTTTGGGCTAGCCCGTCCTGAGCCATCTATTGTGCTTGATTTCTGAAAGTAACTCAAGCATCGGAGCAGCTAAAAAATTCAAATTTAGTATGTTGTTGTATTTTGTGGTATATTTTAATTCTTTGTATTTTGAATCCTATCGGACTAGACCCTTCTTGGTTCCACCATAGAAATGTACTCGTTTTTCAGGAATACATTGAGACCCGGAGTAGCTAGAAGGCTAATTTGCCATATTTCTGTCTTTTTGTTCTTCATGTCTGTCTGTGGTATATTTTATTTTTTAGAATTTCAGCCTCACCAGTTGAGCTCGTTTTGGACCCACAATAAAAATGTCTACTCTTTACAGGGCGGGGGGGGGGGGGGATAATTTAAGAACCAGATGAAATTTCAAATTTAGTATATCATTGACTTTCTTAGATTTAAATTACATAATTTTTAATAAGTATTGTTTCACAGATTTAAGTTATGTATAAATGATAAAATAATGTACTTTAAAAAAAAAACCACGTTTTTTGCTTTTACTTGTTTTACTTCCTTCCTTTTTGCGAAATTATTTTTCTCAATCTTAATTAAAATATGTTAGTAATATTTATATTTAGAAAAAAAATATTAAAGTTTCATCCCGGTATAATTTTGGAAATGTGAAACACTCTAACAAGTCCAAAAGAGAAAGGGATAAAAAAGAAGCAAGGTATTAAAAGAGACGTGGAATAAAAGAGAGCCAATCAGAAAGCATTGATTACGAAGAACCGCTAAGCCATTCTTAAACGACAAATAACACATAAGATTGGCGCGCGCCAAAACACAACAGGGATATCCCGATAAGACGAGTCAAGTCAGAACAGGAATAAATAAGACACAAAAAGGCGAAAAAAGGTTAAAACGACACATAAGAACCCTAAAGGAATAGAACAAAGAAAGGATAGGGAGGGAGCAATGAAGTGTCAGGGTCCAGATGGAGTAGACTCCGCCCCAATAGTTTTCTCTTGACAAAATTCAAATTATGTCAATATTCCTTTCTGACACGATGACCTATAAGAAGCTTGAAATGAAACAGGATGCAATTGAACCCGTAAAGAAAGTCCAGTGACATCAGAAGCCACAGGGATGTGCTAAGTGAAAATAGCGCATCATTGACTTGAAGTGTAATACGCATCAAAGCGTATCATATAAACATAAACATTTACAATGAGCAACAAGCTAACTTATTTGGGGTAAGCAGCTCCATTTTAGTAAATAATATTCACTGAATTATTTGCTGCTGCCTTCTGACACTAGTTTAATTTAATAAATATTTTATTTATTAATTGAGAATATAAATTAAAAGCTGCAAAGTTCATTTCGACGAAAAGAGGCGGCAATTCCGCCCCAGTAGCTCAACGGTAAAGCATCGGTTGGCAAAGACGAAGATCCGTGGTTTGATTCCCGTTTGAGGCAACAAGGTTCTTTACAAAGCTCTAAGAATTTACGAAAGTAGGATTAATTATCATTAATGATTATTTTAATGGTATGTATAATTAATTATTAATGGTGGATATGATTGATGTAGCTAACTAAGAGTATGATTCGCATTCTAAAATTTGTTCCTTATTAAAAAATTATAACTTAGATTATAGAAAAAATTATAATTACTGATTCGAGTAATTAATAACAGATTAAATTAAATATACATAGCAAATTCTGTTACATGTGTAAATACAATTCATTTTACCTGGTTAAATGCTGATCATGTGATTATTGATATCCACGCCTATATAGCATGATCTTTTACAACGAGCGGAAAGGTAAGTGGAATTTTGAAATTACATCAAATATCTCGAGAACGGTTAGTCCTAGAGTAAAAGAATTGATCTTATTCTTTTCATAGTCAAATATTACGTATAAAACAATCATTTAATTGATATATTTGAATATACGTAGTCTTTTTTTTTAGATTTTTGCGCGCCATTTTGTTAAAAAAGGCAGGTAGCTCTTTTCCAAATAGTACCAAAATCTAATCAGCACCAGAGTATTCCACAAGTGACTTAATTACCAAATTCTGTAAAATTTGGTCAATTAATAGTAGGACAATTAATAGTAGTTCTCTCTTCCTCGCAGACTCGAGTGCAGCTTCCTATGTGCACATGCGCACAACAGTCAAACACCACGCCGTTGGAACTGTGAAGCGTGGTGTTTGACTGCTGTGGGCATGCGCACATAGGAAGCTGCACGCGAGGCTGCGAGGGAGAGATAACACTGTCGCTCCCGCAGTGCCGTAGTGATTATACACGAGCCGCCCCTGGGCCACTAGTGTCTGCTCCCTGCGTCGGCTGGCTGTGGCCGATATGAAAACCTATACTGCGCATGCTCATGGAGTTGGAAGGAAAGAACTTTTGCAGGTTGGAAAACATATTTGGCACAAAATCGTTCATTTGGCGATGTATGTTTTGACTGCTACTATACAGTAATGTATACACTAAGAACAATTTTGAACTTTCCATATTATATGATTGTTCATCTTTCAGATATTCTAAACAAATATAAAAATGAATGCAATAAAACAAAATTTCGAGAATCATCTTCTGAAATTTTAATGTCGACTTCATGTTGCTTATTTGGAGATTTTATAAATACTATATCCCGGATTTAAATGAATTTCTTTAATTAAAAAGTTCATTCACAGAGTTGTTTATAATAGTTGCATGTAAATATTTGTGTGTAGTGTAGCTTGAAATTTGTAATTATTGCCTTTTATATTTTTAATAAGAATATATTTAATGAAGTGTTCAGTGGCGCCCTCTATGATATATAATTGAATTATTTTTTCCAGTCCCTGTTTAAATCGGTTTAAAAATATTGACTTTTTATTTCTTTAGTTTGATATGTATTATAGGATAGTACACCACCAAATTAAATAATTATTTAGTTGTATTTGATCCATTAAAATTCTAAACTCAGAAATGAATGTTAAAAAATGTAATAAGATGATACAAAATGTAAAAACCCAGAAAATATTCAAAACTGACATTTTGGGACTTTTAAATCTATTCGAAGAATTGTAATATTCCATATTTTTATGTATTTTAAAATATTTAAATATTTTATGATGTTTAGTTATGCTCTAATAGCAGAACATTTTCAGTATCTAAAACTACACATTATTTGTCTGGTTTTTAAGCATTATTATCATTAGCAAGTATCCAACACAAATAACACTATACTGAGAATATATTTTGTATTTTAATTTGGTACAAGTGGGTAAATAAATGAGAAAATAATTTTCTATTTAAAAAAAATTATTTTCTATATAAGATGAAGCAGATGTGTTATTTCTTAGATAAAAGACCAATTTAATATTATATCTTCATTAAAAACATACCTTTTTCAAATACTCCTACCCTGGTGCGGCCATTATGATTATCACTTTTAGCTTCCAGATTTACTAAACTCATACTAACTACTAAATGAGCATACATGTTCGTCCGTCGAGTAAACATTCGCTCACAATAACTGAAAATGATATTGTTAACATCTTTCTTATCGTTTTCTGACATTATAATTTCAATAATTATCAGGGAAAGGAAACTGTAACAATTTGAAAATGCGATGTGAAAGATTAAAAGTAACGTGCACTATATTGGTATAGGCATAAACAACAAAGCTCCGTTCCAATGCCAATTTACGGCGGTCCAATACCAAAATGAAATATCGCCAAGGCGCTAAGTATTGGGGTTGCTAGAAAATATATGAATTCGAAAGTTGTTTCCACAGCCAGCCGGCGCAAGAAGCAGACACTAGTACTGGGCAGCGCAACGCAAGGATAATGAAACTATATGAATATGCTTCATCCGAATTCCAACGGATAACGGTTTCAAATGCAAGTGGAAGGTAACATGGTTCCTAGGAAAATTAAGAAAGATGGGAAATAATTGAAAATAATAATAATTGAGATAAGCAGAACAGAACTTTGTCTATAGATTCAAATTTATTTTTATTTTCACATACTACGTAATACAGCATTGAGAAAATATTGTTTTTACGAAAATTTTCGAATTCGAGATTTTGATGTGAATATATGTTTTAAGACTTCCTGAACACGGTTTGACCATTTTTAGAGTGATGTCATTCTGCCTATCTGTATGGCTGTAGTCGATTTCTAGTGCAGACGATAGAGGCCACAAATATTAAAGGATTTTCACAGAGGACAAAATTTGACATAATCACACATAAAAAGGTTTATTCATGGCCCAATGACCACGGGACTTAATAGTTTCAATCATTGTTGAGAAAAATAGCCACAATACAATTTTTTGATATGAAACAGTTGAGTTGAGCGGCACTCCAGTTACTTTTTATACATTATTTTAGTTTTATACATTTTTAGGGACGCATTTATATTTTATTGCTTTATACATATTAATTTGATTTTTATAACACAAAATAGCACGTTTGGATGGACAGATACCCAAAATGGCAAAGAAATGCCCTTCTTAACATTATTGTCGAAACTTTTGGCGTATTTCAAAGGGAAACCAAAACCGAAGAATGTTTTAAAATTGAAATAGAGATGTTTACTTTCCTTATATACATAATGCATAAGGAAAGTATTGTGATGGGGTCGAAAATTCGCATTCGAGTTTTCGACGGGAGAGCACCCTGATCACGAAAGCATCCCTGATCACGAAACAAACATTTTTGAAATGATGTCTGTGTGTGTATGAAAGTGTGTGTGTGTGTGAAAGTATGTGTGTGTGCGTGTGCGTGTGTGAAAGTATGTGTGTGTGTGTGTGTGTGTGTGTGTGTGTGTGTGTGTGTGTGTGTGTGTGTGTGTGTGGAAGTGTGTGTGTGTGTGTGTGTGTCAGTGAGTCTGTGGAGACGATATCTCACGAACGAATGGAGCGACTCGAATGAAATTTGGTACAAAAATCACAATGCCTGAATACTGGAAGCCTATTGTTTTTAAACGTAATCGAATGTTCTGAACCCACCTACATTTTTGAGTAAAATTTTGAAAAAATCATCAAAAAATCAAAACCTTTAATAAAGTTACGGAAATAGACATTTCTTATGTAATTTTTCCTTAGAAAACGATTGACATAAACTTTAGAGCGCTATCATGAACCATTCTCGAGATATTGTACTCGAGATATGGACGGAAAAATAAGTTATTCTTATCAGATAAATGACTATTGACGTTTATAAAAAACTATTACCCAAAGTATCTTTTCTCATAAATGGAAAGAGATAGATACACGAGAATGATGTCACCAAATTTATCGTATGATATTACTTATGAAAAGTGATTTATGAAAATTTATCGTATAATATTACATATTTCACAATAGTTAATATTTTATTTCATGTGATTTTTTGATAAATTTATTTGGAAAATGTGCAATATCTCGAAAACAGTTCATGCTAGAGTTCTAAAGTTTATGTCAATCTTTTTTTATGAAAAATTACATAAATAAATGCCTTTTTGCTTAATTTTATTAAAGGTTAAGATTTTTTGATGATTTTTTTCAAACTTTCACTCGAAAATTTAGGGGGAGGGGAAGTCTGAATATTCGACTGCGTTTAAAAACAGCAAGTTTCCAGTATTCACAGATTAAAATTTTTGTACCAAATTTCGTTCAAATCGCTCCATTCGTGAATGAGATATAGTCTCCACAGACTCAATGACACACATACACACATATACACACACATACACAGGCATCGCCTCAAAAACGTTTGATCCTTGTTCAGGAATGTTCGAAACGTGCTCTCCCGTCGAAAACTCGAATTCGAATTTTCGACCCCGTCACAGTACTTTACTTATACACTATATTATGTATAGGTTAAAAGTATCGCCCAATTCTAATCTTGATTGTTTTCCTTTTTATTTCGTATATACTGACAATCGGAAATTTGAAACTTTTCCGGAAATTAAGTTAATTAAACTAAACTCCGGCTTGCTGTTTCAAGTTACAGGGGAAGAGAAAATTCGATCTACTTTTGATATCACGTCCTTAAAGAGGTTTCAGAACTCCATAACAACCAATAAAAGGAAGTTGGCTTCGAAGTTTTCTTTTAGGAAAGTTTGTTTTATGGAATTCATCTATTGTATAATGTACTTTTTGGATTAAAGAAAACGTATACCATATATATATATATAAATAATAAAATATGATTGTTCGTCTATTTGTCACGTAGGGAAAAATCTAAGCGACCCACAGCTGAGAAATTCAGTACAGGGATAGTTCAGGTAAAATCATTAGTCAGCTGTCAGCGATTTCATTTTTAAATTCAATTTAATTTTTTGATTTATTTATGTTGAAGCGCGATTTTAAGAGATTTTCTCGGTTTTTTAACAATTGAAAATTGAATTACAAAGTTTTTCTGTAAATACCACCAGAAAGATAAAACAAGAAAGATTAATCATGCATAAAGCATTAGTTATGAAACACTTTCCAACTGAAATGCAATTTTATTTAAACGTCTCTAAAATGCAATACATTCAGCGCTGATATATATTAAATTATCACGGTACTCTACAATAATTTATTATATTTAAAAATTTAAACTTCATCGAAAAAAATGAACTTTATTCAAATGAAGTCATCAAGATATAAATCGTCTGGCTCTCTATGGGAAAGCAATGAATATCACATTTATTCCAGACTCCAGTTCTAAATATTTTTGCGTGAAAATTGCTGAATATTTATTCAGCAATTTTTATGCAACTCATCTCACAATCACTTGTTTACATTCTGCATCCACTAAAATTAGGCTTCGTTGTAGAAATAATCAAAGTTTGTTGATCATTTAAACTAAAAAATATTGTAATTGCATTGTCACAGAATATAGATGCAAAGAAACTACGCAAAAATAAAGCGGTTTTAGGAAGGATGCAACACTAAATATAAATTTAAAAGAACTTTCAAAATCACGATTTTTACACTGGGAAAATAAGGTGTATGCCATATTTTATTTTGAAGTGGGCAACGAGATCTCTTCATATAATATGTTTATAATTATTATTTTAATTTTTATTTAAAAAAATACCAAACATATTTTGCTGAATATATCTTTTTTATGTATGTTATGGGATAATTTGAACAGTTCCTAAAATTTTCGAAGCAATTTGTGAATTTTAACTTCGCTTAAAACATGTTTGAAGATTTAGGTCCCATAGGGTTCAATGTATTTCACATATTCATCCCGGGTTCAATCCAAAATTAATTGGGTGATATTATTCCTTTACAATCCCATATCTTCCACAGACCGTCTGAACAACATACTAAAATTTCATTTTGATAAAGTCATTTTTACCACAGTTATCGTGCGAACGGACAGACAGACAGACAGAAGTAACAATGTCGTAAACACTTTTCAACTATGTTGGAAAGTGTTAAAATCGCTCTTTCTAATGAGCTTTGGAACGAATTCATGGGACTTTTTTTTTACATATAAAACATATTTGAGGACATTTCATTTTTATTTTTGTGCTTTCACGAACTTAATATTCACGCAATTTTACATTTTGACGTGCAAGTGGAATAATATCTTCGCATTTTAGTAATTATAATTTTTCTTTTTCTTTATTTCAGAATTTTTTATAAATTTTTAGTGTGCCTGTTTACTTTAGATTTAAATTTTTTTTTTTGGGGGGGGAGGCATGGATTGAAGGGCGAACTTCTTTCTTCAGAACCGTGGCGCCATAAATGGGGCTGTGCCCGTTGCTATGGAGATTTGCGTTCTACAATTTTACGTAACAAAACAGAGAGCTAGGGTATTTTCTGTTCAAAGAGGCTGTTTTGGAAATTGAGAGGTGTTATCTATATTAATTACGTAGCAATAGCTTATTTAGGTTGCATGAAAGGATGTATAATTCATTCCAGTTTTCAATAAATAGAAACCATTCTGCAATAGTTCTGAAGTACCGTTCTCGAGATATTAGAATTTTTGTTTTCCTCGAGGAGCGAGATATCTGTTAAAATATTCAAGTAAGTTAATTAACATTTTGTATGCTGATTGCAATAGATAATATCAGAAATCCTATTGACCTGGCGAGAGATCAAGAGTGCAATGTTGTTAATATTATCTTTATATTATTTGTGTAGCGTTTTGTACCTTTTTAGACATACTGAAAGTCTTCTTGGTGATATAAGTTATTATCAAGATGACTTTCAATAGATAACATCAGAAGACTGCAATAGAAAGAAGATTGCAATAGAAGATTGCAATATTTGCAATATTTACATATGCGCAAAGATTGCAATAATCTGATGCAATCTATTTCATAGAAGATTGCAATAGATTGCAATCAGAAGATTGCATCAGAAATCCTATTGATTTGGCGAGAGATCAAGAGTGCAATGTTGTTAATATTATCTTTATATTATTTGTGTAGCATTTTGTACCTTTTTAGACATTCTGAAAGTAGTTGTTATTTCAAATGACCCCTCCTGTAATCGATATCAAGGCCGACACGGGACCAGTGACGCAGGAAAGAACGATTAAGACAAGACAAGAGAACAAAGTTTATTACGGACAAGCATCACTGACGAAGGTCAAAGGGGGTGCAGCTTCACATTTTTAGATGAGAACCCAGAAGACGGAAGACTGGCTTGTCTCGATAAACATCCATGCCTTACTCGGTATTCGAACCCGAGCCCACCGGACAGCAGCCAACGACGCTATCCACTTCACAGCCGGGAAAGCAGTCTTCTTGGTGATATAGGTTATCATCCAGAAGAATTTCAATAGATAACATCAGAAGATTGCAATAGATAACATCAGAAATCCTATTGATTTGGAGAGAAATCAAAAGTGTAATGTTGCAAATATTATCTTTATATTATTTGTGTAGCGTTTTGTACCTTTTTAGACTTTCTGAAAGTCTTCTTGGTGACATAGGTTATCATCAAGAAGACTTTCAATAGATAACATCAGAAGATTGCAACAGATAACATCAGAAATCCTATTGATTTGGCGAGAGATCAAACGTGTAATGTTGCAAATATTATCTTTATATTATTTGTGTAGCGTTTTGTACCATTTTAGACATTCTGAAAGTCTTCATGGTCAATATAGGTTCTTAATATATATATTATAGAAGATGTATTTAATGCTAAAAATAAATCCGTTGATGATCAATTTTATGAGAATTTGATTTAAATTAAATATTATATTAGTTAGCTCTGTATTATATTGTTATTATATTTGTTAGTGATTTTATATTAGTTAGTACTTTCTATACCTTCTAAAAGTCTTCTTGGTACCTTAGAACAAACATTCTTAAACTGGGGTCGCGAAACTTTTTTTGCTGGATCGCAGAAAATTTGAATAAATACATATTTTGATAGTTGCTTCTTCTGCAAATTTTGAATTTTAGTTTATTGTGATTCGTTTTTTGTTATATATTGTCAAAAGATGTACCAAATATAGGTTCTTAATATTTATTATTAAAGATGTATTTAATACTAAAAATAAATCCGTTAGTGATCAATTATATGAGTATTTGATTTAAATTAAATATTATATTAGATAGTTTTGTTATATATTGTTATTATATTTGTTAGTGATGTTATATTTGTTAGTACTGTTTTCAAGAAAATGAAGCCAAAAACTTTTTCTAGGGGGGGGGGGGCGGGGGGTCATCAGTTACAGCCACCCGGTGCGATAGGTCCCCTGTAATTTTTAACTGTGAAAAGAGGTCGTGAGACCAAAAAGTGTAAGGACCACTGCTCTAAAGCACTGCATTTTTGCCCACTCGTAGTATCGATCAATGCCCTAGAACACTGAATTTTTGCACACTTATAGTATCGACCACTGATTTATAGAACACTGAATTTTTGCACCCTTATAGTATCGACTATTGCTCTAGAACATTGAATTTTTGCACACTTATAGTATCGACCACTGCCTCAGAACACTGAAATTTTACACACTTATAGTATCAGGGCGCGGTAGCCCTGTAGTTAGCGCGCTGGAGTTGCACTCGGTAGGCCCGGGTTCGATTCCAGCCACTGCCAAAACTGCCGCCGTGGTCAAGCGGAGTACGATCACTTTAAACATGTGGGTCCGTAAGTCCTTCCAAGAGGTTGGTGGTAGGGGAGGGAGGGTACGGTCCCTGTGGATGCCTCCCCCACTGGGTTCCGGTCTAAATTGGGTGGCACTTCCCGACCGTCCAAACAGTTACCTTACACCTTTCTGGTAGGTCGGACGGTCTGGGTTTCAACAACACCACTTATAGTATCGACCACGGCACAGAAACTGAAACGGATTTTCGAATTTTATCCCGGGGGTGGAGAAATTTCGGAGGGGGGGGGGAGGATCGGAAATAAATCTTTGCACATTCGTAGTATCGAGCACTGGATAGAATCTAACGAAACCGAATTTTTATATTTCTTCCCCCTCCCCCATCCCGGAGGTAGACAAAATGCAGGTTCGAAAAGTCGTCTTCACCCCAGTGATCTAGAAGGCTGAGACTTTACACAATTATAATATCGGGGCGCGGGGTAGCCCAGTGGTTAGCGCGCGGGAATTGCACTCAGTAGGCCCGGGTTCGAATCCCTCCGCTACCAAAACTGCCATCATGTGCAGTCCTCTGGACGAGTCGGACGGTCTGGGCCTTCAACGTACTACAACATGTCCTTCCGAGCGGTTGGTGGTAGAGGAAGGTGGGTACGGTACCTGTGGATGCCTCCCCCACTGGGTTCCGGCCTAAATTGGGTGGAACTTCCCGGCCGTCCAAACAGTTACCTCACACCTTTCTAGTCGGTCGGACGGTCTGGGTCTCAACAACAACATTTATAATATCGGCAATGAGACAGAATCTAACTAGTCCGGATTTCCTATTGAGATGACTATAGTTCTGACGTCAAATGTCATTCATTGTTAAGGAAAATAAAACTTGTTAAAAAATGTTAATTTGTATGTGTTAGTTTCTCTATCTTTGAGAGGTTTAAATACTAGTAATGTGTTGTAATATACAGTGTTCCTTTAATACTTCTCTTTAACTTTCAATGGAAGTGTTCTAAAGCTGCAAAAACAAAGTCTACTAATGGGAAAGTGACTATGTTTTCTCTATGTAACCGATTCTACAAACGTTTCTCTGAAAGTAGTTCTAAAACGTTATAACGGGTAAACACAATGCACAGGAAACTATTTTTATCAATCTATAAAAATCAAGGAAATCAAGAACAATAAATATACCACTCACCAAGCTTCCCTTTTTTACTTATTTAAAGTTTTTTCTATGATTCATATAAGTCCGTATCAAAAATGTCAAAACTCTATAATTCAGCAAATCTCTAAATTATAGGGGTTTAACTGCACCACTATGTATTGCAGGTAAAATAAAAATCTAATAAAATCAATTATTTATCAGATATCTTAGAAACTGACCTCCGGGCAATTTTTCTTAGCCTGTTAAATTTAATCTATCTAACAGTTTATTAAGTTCATTAATAGAAATCCTGATATAAAGTGCTTTCTACTTCAAATATATCAGAGATCTTATCGTACGTAAGAAATTTGGAAAAAAAAAGTTTCTAATACGTTCAACTCTTATTTGTCCCCTTCTTTATCGCCATTCTTCAAATTCAAAGATTTGTAGAGAAAACAAATATTTTTTTTTTGTCTCCGTGACATTTTGTATTATTTTGTCTTACATTTCCATATCTCAGTAAAAGATGAGTAGTAATATTGTAAAATTTTATTTTTAAAGCACACATATAATACTAATATTTAACCGTATCAAAGACAGGTGAATTAACATGCTTCAAAAATTAAGTACAATGTTTTATTTGCTTCAAGTGAAGATTGTAATTTTCACCTTCCAAGCATCGATTTTTCAACTTTTTTTTATATATATTAAATTTTTAAGATTAATTTAAAGTAATTAATTTAAAGCAAAGTCATTTTTTTCCATTCTTCAAATCACAAAATTTGTACAGCAAATAACTATTTTTTCATCTCCGTGACATTTTGAATTATTTTGTTTTACCTCCGCATCTCAGTAAACGATAATTAGTAATATTGTAAAATTTTATATTTAAACGGCACATACAATACTAATATTTCACCTTATCAAAAGACAAGGGAACTAGCATGCTTCGAAAATTAAGTTGAAACTTATTTAATATGTTCTATTAAGTGGAGATAGTAATTTTAAATTTCCGAAAATCGATTTTTCAAAATAAAATTTCAAATATATTATATTTTTAAAATTAATTTAAAGTAATGAATTTAAAGCAAAGTAATTATTTCCATTCTTAGAGCAAATAAATATTTTTTATCTCCCTGACATTTTGTATTATTTTGTCTTACCTTTCAGTATCTCGGTAACAGTTTATTAGTATTATTGTAAAATTTTATTTTTAAACGGCACATACAATACTAACATTTAACCGTATCAAAGACAGGAGAACTAACGATCTTCTTGTTTTTAAATCACATATACAATACGAATATTGAATCGTATCAAAGACAGGAAAACAAACACTTTAAAAAAATTAAGTAGTAACTTTTTACTTTCCTTATATACATAATGTATTGGAGGGGGGGGGGGGATTATATTGGAGGGGGGGATTATGTATACGGCTTGCACGCAATTTTCACTGTTATTTATACGAATAAAAATTATATATTTTGTTATTTTATATAATTACCCTACTTTAACTCCCGTGTAACACCGGATGCATTTTCTGGTCTATACAAATAAAATTAAAAATCTGTCTGTCTGTCTGTATGTTTGTCTCATCACCACGGAAGAACGGCTGAACCGAATTTAATGAAATTTTTGTGAGTAGCCTTGAAATATCCCCACTTAAAATGGAGTCCATGTTTCGAGTTTCGAAGATCAGAGGTTGTCTAGATATTAATTAAAAACAAACAATTAAACTTGCAATAGAAATAGCATTATGTAGACGATATTTTTTCCCGCCAATTTATTTAAAGAAAATTATATCATGTCGCTTAGCAACGGATTTAAATCCAATGTGTTTAGGCGGCAGACTATTTTTATTAAACCTTTTTGGATTTAAATAATAAAGATATAGGCATATAAAATAAATTTCACCGATATTGCATTTTTGACCGGATTATATCAATTACGATCTTCAGGTTTAAACATTATTAATATTGATATTTTCAGGGATTATTGATATTTTCAATTTATTGCGTCATTGTTTTATTTTGACAAAAATTGTTGAAACTCATATATTGAACGTAGTACCTGTAATCTTTTACAAATGCACGGGTATATCTTCTAATCTACGAGAATATAAGTAGTACAGATACATTGTCATATATTTTGGCACATATTGAAAAGAATTACGGCCTTTAGGTTTAAAAATAGCGGGTTTATTGATATTTTCAATTTATTACGTCATCGGTTTTATTTTGGAAAATATATTAGAAATTCATATGTTGTAGTACGTTGTTGTTGATGAAACCCAGACCGTCCGACCTACCAGAAAGGTGTAAGGTAACTGTTTGGACGGTCGGGAAGTGCCACCCAATTTAGACCGGAACCCAGTGGGGGAGGCATCCACAGGGACCGTACCCTCCTTCCCCTACCACCAACCGCTCGGAAGGACATGTTGTAGTACGTTGAAGGCCCAGACCGTCCGACTCGTCCAGAGGACTAAGAGTACCTATTTGGACGGCCGGATGTTGTAGTACGTGTAAATTTTCTACTAATACACGGGTATATCTTCTAATAACCACGAATATAAGTAGTACGGGTCCCATACAATTTTAGCACTTTTGTTTTGCATATATTGATTCAATTTCATATTGGGACCAGGATGTTTTATTCTTCAGATCTGCCCGTGAAGGTAATTTTGTATAGCGAGAACAGATATTCTTAAATTTATTTTAGGAGCATTAAATTAAATATTTTAATAGAATATTTTGCTTAACAACGTTATTTACTTTAGGAATTTGCACATGGTAGTGAATTATAAGTTTCTTTATATTATATACTCTGTACGAAGAATGGGTATACTGCTAATCTTATATAACTACGAATGTTCTTCCTCTTGTATGTATGAAATGGTATTACGTCGGACTCGTCAGGCCATTTTCAATCAATTGCTACAGATACGCAGGTGCATTTCGGAGGATTTTCTTGAAACATTCAATGTTCCGTTGACTGAAGTAATGAATGGCCCGTATAATAACCAAAATTTTACAAACTTTCACATTTAATACATGAGTAAAATTACATAGCTTATTGTTGCGCTAAACAAATAATTCCTATGTGAAAGTATTCATCATGTTAAATCTTTAATACATTGCCTTTATTACTTTCCTTATATACATAATGAATAAGGAAAGTATTGTGACGGGGGGTCGAAAATTCGAATTAGAGTTTTCGACGGGAGAGCACGTTTCAAGCATCTCTGATCACGAGTCAAACATTTTTGAGGAGATATCTGTGTGTGTGTGTGTGTGTGTCAGTGAGTCTGTGGAGACGATATCTCACGAACGAATGGAGCGATTCGAAAGAAATTTGGTACAAAAATCACAATCCGTGAATACTGGAAGCTTATTGTTTTTAAATGCAATCGAATGTTCAGAACTCTCCTAAATTTTAGAGTGGACGTTTGAAAAAATCATCAAAAAATCAAAACGTTTAAAAAGTTACGCAAGTAGACATTTCTTATGTAATTTTTCCTTAGAAAACGATTGACATAAGTTTTAGAACGCTAACATGAACCATTCTCGAGATATTGCACATTTCTCAAATAAATTTATAAAAAAAATCCCATAAATTAAAAAAAATATATTAACTGTTGAGAAACATGTTCACTTTTCATATGTAATATCATGCGATAAATTGGGTGACATTATTCTAGTGGATCTAGCTCGTTCCATTTATAAGAAAAGATACTTTGAGTAATACGTTTGTATTTGAACGCCAACAATTATTTATCTGCTGTAAGAATAACTTATTTCTCCCTCCAAAATGCTTGGCGAGATTTTGCCGACGAATTTGGCGGAATGCCGCCAACTTGGTAACTTTTTTAAATGCTGCCAAATGGATAAAAATGACGCTAAATCGATGAAAATGACGACTAATTAACGAAAATTTAATATCTTGGAAAGAATATGAGTATTTACTATAAGAATAACGTATTTTTTTGCTGTAAGTTTTTAGTAAATTCATTGCAGTATATAAGGAAAGTCATGTGCTGCCCACATCAGATTTTTTTTAGAAACGTCACAGCGTTACGTCCCTCCATGTTGTTATGTCGGAACCCGTAGATGTCAAGTGTATATTACACGTGACGTGACCAAACCCGAATTTAGGAATCTGTATCTCAACCCCCTCAAAACGCTATAGATATGATCTTACTTTTATAATATGGCATCGAAACAAAGAGAAAAAAGTTATAATTTGTGCTATAGCACCTTAAAATAAACTTAAAACTTTTTTCGATTTTCGTTTTTTTCCCCGATTACCCCCCCCCCCCTCTTTCCAAGATCATTTTTATACTTATGTATCTGTATATAATTAAATATTGCTGAAATTTCAAAATCGAACATCGTAAACCCCCATTTATTTGATAGAGTGTTTGTCTAAACTCACTGTTAAAAACAACAATACCGGGTGTTTGTTTAAAAAGAAGTTTATGACTACTATTAAGAATTAACAGATTTTCTATTATAATGTTATTTGATATGCAAATCGTAACACTATTTATATAATTTATTTCTTTACTAAGCAATACCAGTATTTTAATATATTCTATGTCGAAAAGTGTACCAAATGTTGCTACTAAAAAGCATCTAAAATACCTGTGGAGTCTATTTTGGCAACTATTTTCTGCTTATAAGACTACTCAAACAAAATTTTTTATATATCCGTCTTATGGCAGCTTTGAGGTTATAGTACAGCTTACAGTATGTGCATTTATTATTTTATGATGTCCCTATTTATAAATTTTATACGCAATTTGTTCAATATCAGCCAGTTACATTTTTCAGTATATATGTCAAAGTACACATGAGCATTATTCTAAAGTTACTAAATTTTTTCCATATACATTATTGCCTAATGTATTGTAATTTACTGTAGTCGATTTACTGTTGTTCCATCGACAGTTGTTCCATATTTTATACAAATGTTCGTTATATCCGAAAGGTCTTCTATTAGAAGCTTGTTCTAGGGAGATTAGATTTCAATAAGGGTTTAAACTGACTTAAATCCTTAGGTTTTTAGCTAAAATCTCTGAATTGATTTAGCACTTTCTGGGCAAATCCAGATTTTCTTTTGCTATCGATTTGAAATAAATACAAGATGTTTGCCCCAAAACAAGTTTATGCTTACTATTACTAATTTACATATTTTCCATTATAATGTTATTTGATATACAAATCATACTGAAATCTCAACTGTAAAACCGCACTACTGTCATTAAATATTTTCAATCAGGAATGGTAAAGCTATTATTTATTCCATTTATCAAATAATAAATAAAATCATGGACTAACGTGATAGTCTATTAAACCTAAAATCTAAACTGATAGAAAATTGTAGCAATGTTTACTTCCAAAAATGGCATTTGTTCAGATGATGGTGAATTAATTTTTCTGAAATTGTTCCATATTGTGTAACCATGCACTATAACAAGATTTTTAACAGGAAAGATTAATCATGCATAAAGCTCTGATTATGAAACACTTTCAAACTGAAATGCAATTTTATTTAAACATCTCTAAAATGCAATATATTTATGCAGTGGCGATATTTTTTGAAGTATCACAGTACTACAATAATTTATTTCAATTTGAAACTATATGATATCATTCTTTTACATTCACATATGTCCCACAGATCGTCTCAATAACAAAATTTCATTTTGATAAAGTCATTGTTACAGCAATTATCGTGCGAACGGACAGACAGAACGAACAAAGTCATAAACACTTTACAGTGTTGGAAAATGTTAACAAGAAAGATCAATCATGCATAAAGCATTGATTAAGAAATACTTTCCAACTGAAATGCAATTTTATTTAAGCATTGCTAAAATGCTATACATTCAGAGGCAATATTTTTTTAATTATCACTGAATTACAATAATTTATTTTACTTAAAATGAAAACTTCATCGAAAAAAAATGAACTTTATTCAAATGACGTCATCGAAATATAAATCGTTCGGCTCTCTATGTAAAAGCAGTCAATATTTCATTCATGCACTTTTATTCCAGACTCCAGATTTAAATAATTTTGCGTGAAAAATATTCGGCAATTCTTATACAACTGCTCTTACAATCACTTGGTTACATTCTGCAACCATTAAAATTAGGCGTCGTTGTAGAAATAATCAAAGTTTGATGATCATTTAAACTCGAAAATATTGTAATTACGTTGGCGCAGAATATGTGATGCACAGAAAATACGCAAAAATAAAGCTGTTTAAAGACTAATACAACACTAAATATAAATGGAAAAGAACTTTAAGGGACACCATATTTACTCTGGAAAAAAAAATAGGTGCCATATTTTATTTTAAAGTTGGTCACGTGATCTCTTCATATTATATTTGTGTAATTATTATTTTAATTTTTATTAAAAAAAAAAACTACCAAATATATTTTGCTGAAATTTGTTTTATATATTTTATGGGATACTTTGAATATTTCCTAAAATTTTCAAAGCAATTTGGGAATTTTAACTTCGCTTAAAAAATGTTTGAAAAATTAGGTCCCATAGAGTTCAATGTATTTTATTTTTTTAACCCGGGTTCAATCCAAAACTAATTGGGGGATGATATGCATTTACATTCCCGTATGCCCCACAGGCTGTCTCATCAACATACAAAAATTTAATTTTGATAAAGTTATTTTTATGGAAGTTATCGTGCGAACGGACAGACAGACAGTTAGAATGAACAAAGTCATAAACACTTTTCAACTATGTTGTAAAGTGTTAAAAATGGCCAGAGACTGTATTTTCCGTAATAGATAATTAAAAGAAATTTTTTTATTTAAATCGTTTATGACACTAGTAGTTTACCACCAAAAAGTAGTGGCAAAGATCTCTGAAGATAAACGATTGATTTATATATATAAAAAAAGAAATATTTTATTTGTTTGGCACATTTTATCAAATGTGATCCCTGTTTGTAATAAATTTCAATATTAGTGTTAAAGTTAAGAATGGTGTGATTTATTTTACTAATCAGCAAAATTAAAATATTCCTTATATTTCTCCTGTCGTATGTATCATACCCAAAATTAAATATTTAATTAAGAATCGAAAAAATTTCAAACGGTGTGCGTACAGACCTAAACTCCCCTTGGGTGCAGCAATGATGATTTTACATCAATGATAATTGCTGAATTCTCAGCTCGATATACATGACCCTAATCCTCAATATCTTCCTCGTTCCATCATGACCAATTTACCAAATTATAAAATTTGCAAACGGAGAATATTATGGAGGGATTTATCACATCATTTGTACTTCCATGTACAATTAAAATTCCTTTTGTTCAAAGTCTGTTATATTCTGAATCCTAGGACTGGTGTTGGGCTTATTCATGTTAGTTTTTTACATGAAATGGTCTAAAACGTTTTAGCAAAACAAGATTTTTTAAGCAAAATTTTAAAAATGTAACATAGTTTAAACGCTAATTTCAGCATTGTATTAGTGTTCACATATATATAATACTTACAGATAAAACATTGAAACATAAGAATATAAAATAGGGTTTTCTTTAAAAGAAAAACTAAATTCCCAATCCCGTGAAATATTGGGATTAAAAAATTTAATCCCGAGATTGTAAAAACATCCGAGATTGCAATCTTTAAATGCATGAAAGCATAAATGTAAGAAGTTATTGTTATTATTATTATTATTATTTATCATTATTCTGTTACATGTTCAAAAGGGATTACAAACTATAAATTTAAGATATTTGTAATAAAAAATCTGATGTGGGCAGCACATGACTTTCCCTGCAGACTTAAATCCACGATCGCTTTATTTTAATTAAATTTTATTCCCTTTTAATTCAATCTTCGTTCTCGTTTGGTAACTGGACTTATTTTCAAAAGTGGCGCAGAAAAAATACAAAAAACTAAAATATCTCGAGAACGGCTAGTCCTGGTGTAATGGGGTTGGTCTTATTCTTTTCCTCGTTAAAAATTACGCATTAAACAATCATTTAATGGATATATTTGATTACACGTAGTTTTTTAGTTTTGATTTTGCCGATTTTTGCGGGCCATTATGCAAAAAAAACAGATTATTCTTTTCTGAATCCTACCAAAATCTAATCAGCACCAGGGTGACCCACAAGTGACTTATCTACCAAATGTTGTGAAATTCGGTCCATTAGTTTTACAGCTAGAGTGGATACAAGCTTTTGCGGGCCATTTCACAAAAAAGGCGGGTTCTTTTATCCCGAATCGTATCCAAAACTAATCAGCTCCAGACTCTCCCACAAGTGACTTACCTACCAAATTTGATGAAATTCGGTCAATTAGTTTTTTAGTTAGAGTGGATACAAAATCTGCACAGACAGACACACGCAGAGACACATAGACACACACACAGACGTCACGCTAAAAATAGTTTTTTCGTTTTCTAGAGGTCTCGAAACGTCTAGATCCGTCGAAAACTCGAGTTGCGATTTTCGACACGATTCCAATACTTTTCCTATACACAACCATGTATTGCAGGGAAAGTAAAAATCTGATGTGGGCAGCACATGACTTTCCCTGCAGACTTATATACACGTTCTCTTTACTTTAATTAAATTTATTTCACTTTTAATTCAATTTTCGTTCTCATTCGGTAACCGGATTTATTTTCAAAGGTGGCGTAGGGAGAATGCGAAACACTAAAATATCTCGAGAACGGCTAGTCCTAGTATAATGAGGTTGGTCTTTTTCTTTTCTTCTCTTAAAATTACGTATTAAACAAGCATTTAATGGATATATTTGAGCATACGTAGTTCTTTAGTTTAGATTTGGACGATTTTTGCGGGCCATTTTGCAAAAAAATGCAGGTTAATTTTTTCCGAATCATGCCAAAATCTAATCAGCATCAGGGTGACCCACAAATGACTCATCTGCCGAATTTTGTGAAATTCGGTCCATTAGTTTTTTAGTTAGAGTGGATGCAAGCTTTTGCAGGCCATTTCGTAAAAATATGCGGGTTCTTTTATCCCGAATCGTACCCAAAACTAATCAGCATCAGACTCGCCCACAAGTGACTTACCAAATTTTGTGAAATTCGGTCCATTAGTTTTTTAGTTATAGTGTATACAAAATCTGCACATACAGACAGACACACAGACGTCACGCTAAAAATGGTTTTTTCGTATTCTAGAGGTCTTGAAACGTGTAGATCCGTCGAAAACTCGAGTTGCGATTTTCGACATGATTCCAATACTTTCCCTATGCATTACCATGTATTGCAGGGAAAGTAAAAATAATTGCTTCCTCTGTTGTTTTTAAAACAAATATTTTACTACCTTGAGCAATAATCAAGCATGGTTTCTATTCAATATTACCCCCACATTTCTGACGGCATTTTTCGTTTTCCTTTAAATAACCTTGGATGTTGGTCTCGTTATCGGAGGTGACGGGTGAAGACCCACACTCAAAGTGATATAGTACTCTGCGGACACATACAATGGTAAGGGGAAGATCTCCTTGGGTGGGAATTCGACCCTCCTGGAAGCTGTCAGTCCTGTTGTGGGGGAAAGCAAAGTAGTAGGTCCGATCTCGGACCCAAAGGAATCTGGATATTTTTTGTGTGAGGGTTTAAAAGTCATATTTCCATCCGCTCGGGTGGGAGATTAAAATCCGATTAGTCTCTAGGTCCTGGCCGATGGTCGATACTATAAGAGTCCGGAGATTCAGCTTTCTAAGTCACCAGGAAGCTTCTGGGTGTGAGGTGATATTTCGAACAGCTTTCCTCCACCCTCTGGAGGGGGGGGGGGGGGGCTAATTGAAAATCCAACTCGTTCAATTTTGGTATCTTATTTGATACGCTAAGTGTACAAAGATTCGACTTTCTATGTTACTGGGGGATTTCTAGAGGGTCTGAAAGGAAAAAAAGGGCGTTAGATATGTTAAGTAGTTATATATTTAGTGATAAAATATTTTAGATCTTTGCAAATGATGTAATTTTCATCAAAAAATAATTACAAATAGAAACTAATAGTAGATAAGATATTGCATATTTCTGTAAAATATTTTTGATATCTTCCAAATTACTCATACTATTAAAGTAATATTCCAAATTAATACTGTTGTGTTACAGGCATATGTGGTAGAATGCTAATTCTGTAATTAAATTTTTAATAGCAATATGTAATTGCAGAAGAACATAAAATTAAAATAAATGTTACTTTATTTATATTATTAAATTTAAATCAACAATGTGAACATAGATTTCTAAAGCAAAGGCAATATATTCCGTTATAAATACAAAATCCTTTTGTAAATAGTGTATGTCCACAAGAACAATAATGGAAAAAGATCAAATGTATTTGCTAATGCACATGAACTGATAGAGTTATGAACTGATAAAGTAATGAACTGATAAAGTAATGAACTGATAAAGTAATGAACTGATAAAGTATTAGAGCGATAATACAGCATATTTCCTTTTTCATTTAGACAGAAAGTTTTTGTTCTCTTTAGCAATAAAGATAAAACTGTATTTAGAAAAATCATTTAGTTTGTTTTGTAACACAACACTCCTATGATAAGAAAACTTATATACTTCAGATTTTTATCAAAAGTGTGGGTTTCGTAAAGTAGGCTGTAAAGAACAACCGTTAAGCACAATTATTTCAGTAAAGGTCTTTACTTATAAGCTCAATTGTATTTTGTTGCTATTTTCTAATAGATTACACAGATAATTTATAAATAACTAGAACGAAATACATTGCGTTATACGGGTCCTAATTAGGCCTCCGTTACTTAAATAATACTTATATGCGTATATGCAGATAAGAACACTCATTTGTCAAATCACGCTTATTGAAACAAAATAATTCCCGCACCCCGTTTTTCAATGCGTACCCATGCCAATTCTACAACGCGAGCGTATATGACTTATATATAAGCTTCTTTGATGCGTCCTAAATAATATACTTTGACACTCTTTAAATAAGCACTCGATCGAAAAATTAGTTAGAAGAATAATTAATTTTCGTACATTAATAGTAATAATTAGTTTTCGTACATTATATGATTGTTATACGAATAATTGTTTGCTGCATTAATAATTATATTTTATTTATAAATACTAATACCAGTCACCATTACGAAACGCTCTGTTTATAAGAATCAACTACAAGACTTATCATTGTCTTCTGCTATCTTTGTAACGTTTCTGTCAGCAAACAACAGAGAATTTGAAAATCAACTGGACTCATTAATCCTATACCCATATTGATAACACTAAACTGTATTAATAAATATTTATTTTACTAAGGCTTAAATGAAAATTCGAAGCCCACCTATGAGATCTTATTAGTCTGTATGCAAAATTAAAGAACTATGCTATTGACATCTGTTCGTAACACAATTTCAAAAATTCGCAGAATTTTCCTTTAATATACAGAGATTACTACTGACAGGTATTGCTGCAGATATTCATTGTTGGAAAATAAACTGATAAAATTGACATTCTGAATCTAAAATAATTAATTTATTTACTACCAGAATATTTTTTTAATTCTGCAGCTTTGGTATATAATCCAACTACAATCAAATAATGTATGAGTCTGAAATTGGATTCCAAGAATCGTCTGGAAACTATAGGATAGGTCACATATCAGTTCAATAGGTTGGTATTGCCCCGCTGACAATATTTCAAGCAAATTAGTAGAATATATCTCTTCATTTTGTTCCTAAGGTGGAAAATATTATCAGTGTTTATAACTGCTGAAGGTTCGAATAAGATTGAAATGGAAATCGCATAGAAAGATATCCCTTCATTTTGTACCTAAGGTGGAAAATATTATCAGTGTTTATAACTGCTGAAGGTTCGAATAAGATTGAAATGGAAATCGCATAGAA
Source organism: Amaurobius ferox (assembly GCA_951213105.1). Taxonomy (NCBI): domain Eukaryota; kingdom Metazoa; phylum Arthropoda; class Arachnida; order Araneae; family Amaurobiidae; genus Amaurobius; species Amaurobius ferox. The sequence continues at coordinate 35,188,191 of OX578151.1, forward strand.
AGATATCCCTTCATTTTGTTCCTAAGGTGGAAAATATTATCAGTGTTTATAACTGTTGAAGGTTCGAACAAGATTGAAATGCAAATCGCATAGAAATATATGCAATGAGAGAATGCCTTTTCAGACCTCTTCCAAGTACTAGATGGCCTCGTGGAAAGGGCCACGGGTTCACTTGTGGCACATACACCAGATCGAGCCAAGGGCGGCCAAACTGAATGGGGAGGAATAACGTAGTTTGCTACGTCTTGTAGAGGAAAGTGGAAAGACTCTAGTACTTGAGCATTCAAGTATGCAATGCATAGGCAGTGTCAGTATTTGTTATATTGTAATTTTCAATTCCCAATATAACATTGCTCTTTTGAAAGAGGAAGTGGACCTAAGAAGACGGTCCCTCATGAAGTGAGGCAATTTTTGTAACATTCCCTCGAACGCAGCTGCACCGGACATTCATTTCGAAAAGAGAGGGTGCTTCTCAAGTTCATGTCAGCGTTAGGTGTTACAACAAACGGAAGGGGTTGAACTTCTTGACCCCAGAGTCAATTAATATCACTCGAACCTTGGGAAAATTCTCGTGAGAACTTTCAACGATTTTAAAACTGGAGACTGCATATCTCATATTTCAGGGGGGCCTTGACCAATAATATAGCCTGAAGGGCGTAGCCCTTAATTTACTTAGCCAATTATGGACAGGGGCGCCTTGTTAAGGGGGTAGAGACAGAGAGCAACTTTGGACTTTAAGTTTTTGAAATCGAGGACTTGAATTTTGGTGAGTGAAAAGAAGAGGTCGCAAGAGCGACGGATCTCGGAGAGAGCGAGCCCACGGGACAGAGCCGGAGCGCGCTGTCATAAAGTCCGACATCGGCAGTGATGATCGAGGTAGGACAATTCTACACATATTTTTGCACTTTGATTATTATTATCTCTCTGACCCTCCTAAATAAGGTTAACCTGGGCCATTAAGACGTAGGCTAGTAAGAATAGTGAGTTAATGCACATTAATAGGTTAATAATTGTAATGCTCATATTATGATCATAGAATGAGGAGATTTGATTGTCTTAATGTACTACACTAAAGATGTTGGTATATGAAATTTACCAGATGTTAATAGTTATTAAATAAGGTTTGTCTTAATGAAATAAATTCTTTGTTATTGTTTAAAATTAAGCCTCTTCATTTTAATTACTGGTATTATGTATTTCTTTATTTACTCCACTTTACGAGATCGGTCTATATAGCGCCAATACCTGGCGTGTGACGACTCACATATCATTTTGGCGCCCGTGACCAGTCGAACCTGGACTCAAAATTATTGCTCACATATCATTTTGGTGCCGTTTAAACCAGTTTCGAACCTGGACTCAAAATTATTGCACCCTTATCATATTGGTGATCATGACCAATCAAACCTGGATTCAAAATTATTTCACCCTTCTGGCGACTTTGCTGTTTTAGACCTGTTATATGCCAGAATTTAAATTTTAATGAAGAAAATAAAAATATTTGGAATTAATGAAAAATGAAAATATTGAATAAAATTTTTTTGTGTAAAATAAGGATTAAATTAAAGAAATAATTTTAAAATTAAAATAAATATAAATAAACTTAAGAAAATTTATTTCACAGTATGAGAAGCAAACAAAGTGACGAATCATTATGTGTTCTCAATGAGACATGCCATATTGTATTTGAAAATATAATTATTAGGGAACTTGAAGCTTTTAAGAAATTTTTGAATTGTATAAATATTTGTGTAATATTTGAGGAGTTAATTATGAGGAGTGAAGTATTTGCATGCGTAGATAGTGAAATGATTAGAATTATGTTTTTGAATTTATGTGATATTGTATTTAAATATTTTGGGGGAGGATTTTAAAGTGTAACAACAGGGAATAATTTTGATTAAGCTGTAAAAAAATGGCCACATACTTAGAACAAGCAAATTTAGCTCCGATAACTGCAAAGGTAAATAATGATAATTTTAGACTGGAAATTGAGACGTTCCGCAGAGAACAACAAGAAATTAGAACACATCTTTTAAATTCTATTACCCAAAAGATAAACACATTTAAAATACAAAGAAAGGTACATATTCCCACAATACAAACAAGAAAAATTGTTACATGTCATTATTGCAATAAAGAGGGTCATTGTATGAGAGAATGCCGGGCGTACGCAACAAATAATGGGGGACGGAATCGAAACATAAACAATTCCAGAACATTTTTGAATAAACGAATACAATCTCCTCCCCACTCATTTCAAAACCAACCATATGTTGATCGCAGAACTTACGCCTCCCAGCCGGACACATACAATTACATTTCAAACCACGCCTTTCCGAGAAAATATCACCAGAGCAGAAATTACTATGCAGAACCTCCTACACAAAACAGAGACCTAGAAAGGGGTACGCAAAGGAATAGAGAAGGAATTAGGAAAAGGAATGCTACACAAATAAATATTGAGAACGAGGGACGTAACGTTGAAAAATATAAAACTCAAATTGATAGTGGAAATATTGGTAATTACAGAACCCAAAATAATGGAGAGAGAGAGGACATTAAGGACAGGAAGGACAAAGTTGAACATATCGCGTCAATTGGAGATGAATTAAACACGGAATTACACAAGGTGGAAAATAAATTTCAAAACACAAGTACAAACTATGGCAATGAAGACATCAAAATTTCAAATGAAAACAAAATAACGGAGGTTTTGATTACAGAAAGGGTTCATTTTGAAAATATTCAAAATACAAAATGCAAGCTTCAGGACATTCGAATTACGAATGAGAATCACATGATACAAGATACACAAAATTCAAATGAAAGTGAAATGATGAATATTATGGACAACGATAATGGAAATACTAACTCTCAAAATTTACAAAATTCAAAGGAGACCACTAAAAATATTCAAAATAAAAATTCTAGTACAAGTAGAGAGAAAAGCCAAAACGATAGTGAAGTGAATTGCGTCCAAAAACCTTCAGAAATAAATGAGAATCATAACAAAAGGTATGCTAGGCAAGAAATAGAGGTTCCACAGAAAATACAAGTTTGTAACAATAGTGTAAGTGAGGAGATCCAAAAGCGGAATGAAAGAAAACTCGGTTCACATTTTTTCATGAAACCAAAAATTTTTAGGAACTTAATATTGTATGACAATCGCTATTTGGAAAATTTCAAGATGAGAAAGAGGTAAAAAAATAATAATTTGTCAAAAAAATTAATTCTTTGGAAATTGATCTGGCAATGGATAAATTATAAAAATGAAAAATGGATATGAAGTCAAAATTGTTAATGGAAAGCAACAATCTCTTCCCGCTTTTATTAGTTAACGTACGTGCGACAGATAAGTAGCAAAACACACGACATTCACAAAATGTCAGCACAGCACAACACCAGCGAACGATCCCCCTCCCCCCTCCTCGGACAGTACAGAGACGAAAACACTCTTACTCTTAAATCCACGAAACCGGTTACTGCAGAAGTGCAAAACGAAACAACGCAGAGCGCACAAGAGAAGGCAATAATCCCTCCAAAAGACTATCCGAACGCAAACATTCTTTCAGCAGGGGGGGACTCAGGCAGACATAGCACGCTAGAAACACACGAGAATTTGGAACTTTCAAAACAGGGGGACTGTACACAAATTGAAGCAAACACGAATGAAAAGGCGGGAGAAATAGAACAAGATGCGCGAGAGGGACCAACACAAGTAGATGGGGGATGTATACAGATGGAACAGGAAAACGTTCAGGGGAAAGATGAATCAGCGGGAAATTCACAAGGGGACGATATAAGCAGTACAAATTGTTCACGCACAGTACTTCTTCCAACACCGGTTAGGCCGAAACACAGATATGATTTGAGATCTTTAAAGAATTTAAATTTAAATTGATTCAATTAAAACACGAAAGAAGTTTAAACATAGGTAAGAACGCGGACAAACCGTAATTCAAAATTTTGAAAATATTAGTAACAAAGAAAAATCGCCATTCACAAAATGCAACGCGAAATATGGAACACAAATTTTAAATAAATATTGGATTGTAAATAAAGGAAATTTTAAATAAACATTGAATTATAAATTAAAGAAATGTAAATAAGTATTACATTAATTAAGAAAGTGTAAACAAATTGTGAAAAAAAAAAAAAAAAATTGAGGAAATTTTAAATAAATCATACATTAATTAGTTGAAAGTTTAAATGAACAAGAAAGTTTAAATAAATATGGAACTATAAATAATTGGGAATTATGAATAAAAATTGTGATTTAAAAAAATAAATAATTGTTACAAAATAAATAACAAGTATCGTTGTAGGACAAAAGAAATTTTAGGGTTGATAGGTTAAAGATGTGGATATATTAAATTCAAATTTTGGAAAGAACATAAATAACAGAGAAGATACGTCACATTTCAAAAAAAAAAAAAAAAAAAAGCAAAAGGGGGACATCGTTAGAATTCTATAAAAAGTCGTTATAACTCTATAAAAAGAAGGTTTTTTTTTAAGAGAACTTTGATTTCCAGGCAATAAAAATTTCGATGGATAAGATATTTAGGAATATTAAATAAAGGGATATTTTGAATTTCTAAAAAAAAAAAAAAAAAAAAAAAAACTCTTTTCAAAGAACAGTGAAATTTTAAAACAAAAGTAAACTTTCTCCACGCGCTCTTCATTTAATTAGCGGATTGATCAACCATTGTTGGATGAATACGCGTGAGGAAATAGGAGTTATAGAATTATAGTTTAAAATAATTAGATAATTGGTAAATAAAAAAAAAAAAAAAAAGAAAAAAAGAAAAACACATTTTTTTTTTCTAGTTTAAATAAATAAATAATTCATAATTAAAAATAAAAATTGTAATTCAAATAACTAAACAATGGGTAATTAAAAATTAAAATTAGAGTTTAAAATGGATAGAGAATTTTAATTAAAAATCATAATGGCAGTTCAAAGAAAAAAGATAATGGTAATGAAAATTATACACAAATTATAATTTAAAATGAATAGATAATTTTAATAAACATACGCGAATTGTAGATTAAATAAAAAGCATTTGAAAAAAAAAAAAAGCGTTTCTACATATATTTTGAATGGGTCGCACATATAAAATTTTTGAGAGAGACGAACTTTCGAAGGTAACGCTAGAACGCGGGAATAAACATGATATAATAATAAAATACAATGGTAGAACAAAAGGACACTAACCGCATTTTAATTAATCCGTGGGGTAAATGAATCCTTGCGTAATCCATAGGAGTCGCAAGGAACACAGACAATCACACACACTGCTACGCGCACATCCCGTCGTCCTAAACACTTTACACAACATGGCGGAAACGTAGACGAGAAAATTTGTATCATTTTGCCAAAACGACATCTTCAAAAATTTGTACAGCTAATTGGCCATGGGAAGTTACACGAAGAAATGCCCGTATTAGCCGCAGGCCAGAAAGGGGACCGCTTTCCAGGGAAAATGACACAATGGCAGAAGGACATGTTGACCTTGTATACCACTACGTGATTTTCTCTGGGGACTAGATTTTTCTGTTTGAACAGGGAATTTAGATGCTAGAATATATGTTACACAAAAGGAGAAATGAATTAATTCAGGAGACTTTGCATTCAATTACAGGGGATATAAGAAAAGAAAATGTACATTTTGGTATTCAAGTATGGGATTTGAATTGAGTTAGGTGGTTTTTGAGAGAAAATTCGTAATTTTGTAGGCATTGAGAGAATTTCAGTGAGTGATAAGATTTACAAAAAATTTAAGTATGGTTGCATTAAGTGGGAAAGTGAATAATGTAAGGAATTCGGGAAATTCCGTATCCAAGTATAAGATTTGGATTAAATCAGGGGATATGTGAAAGAAAATGTATAATTATGGATAGTGTAATATAGAATCGCAGGGGAGTTATAAGATTTTCAGTAGGATAATAATTAAATGATTACATGGGTTTTTTTTTTCTGTCATCTCAGTTTGTAGGAAAATTTTAAAGTATTGTGCGGAAATTTTTGAACCTATATAAATCTTATTTTGATAGTATTTGAGAGGATAGTGTAATTGTTTAAGTATTTTATTATAAATATGTACATGAGTTATATTTATGGCATGTCCGGTTCAGAACACATGATGGATTGGATGTTAGATAAGAAGTGTATATAATGTAAAAAAAAAAAATATATATATATATATATATATATATACATAAGGTAGAGAAATGTAAAATAAATAAATAGTAGGAATTTGAAAAATTTAAGTTTGAAGAGAGTAGCAAATTTAAGTAAAAAATGTATATAGTATATGGAAGGATTTAAAGTAGATAAAGTGTAGAAATTTCAATGGGGCAATTTTTGAGAGTGTTAACAAATTTAAAAGGAGTTTGAAGAAAAAAAAAAAAGAGAGTTTTTTTTTGTAATGTTTCGTGTGCCGGGTGACAAATTAAAATTATAGAAATTGAATTTATAAAAAAATGATACTTAAGGGAGTTTTAAGAGAAGAGAGTATTTTAATAAGCTTGAGTGTAATGTATATGTATTGATTGTCCTAAACAAAACATGAGACAGCGTACAGATCCGGTTGCCTAACGATTCTCAAATGGTCAGCAATTCCTGTTGATCACCGATTCACATTGCTCAACGATTCCTGGTGCACAAAGATTCTAATCCTTCAGCGAGTTCCAGCAGTTCAGCGCCTTACAGTTCATCGAATTCCAGTTAGACAGCGGTCCAATCCTTCAGCGAGTTCCAGCAGTTCAGCGCCTTACAGTTCAGCGAATTCCAGTTAGACAGCGGTCCAATCCTTCAGCGAGTTCCAGCAGTTCAGCGCCTTACAGTTCAGCGAATTCCAGTTAGACAGCGATCCAGTTCTGCAACGAGTTCCAGCAGTGGAGCGATTTACATTTCAGCGGTTTCCAAGTGTGCAGTGATATCAGTGTTTTTTTTTTCCAAAGGAAAGATATTTTACACTTTCCACCATAACTACAAGGGGACATAGTGATATTATTAGGGACCATATGCGTAAGTCCCTGATCCCAACAATTATCCAAGTGACGGTCAAAGTGACTTTGGTTATCATAAGTGAACAATTTTACAGATATACACCTTGAACTTGTGTGGAACTATATTGTTTAAAAAAAAAAAAAAAAAAAAAAGACATATCACCAGTGGACGAACTTGTGCTTACATGAATAGACTTTTAATCGATAATAAGTACAACTGAACGACACAGATATCGTCATTTTCAGACACATTGAGAATTGTATTTTGTATAGTATTTTCGTGTTCTTTTGATGGCATATAAGAGTATATATATGATAATATGATTTGTGTATATGTGTATATAGTGCATTTTTACAGTAGATACAGATGAGAGCAAGACGAGTTGTTGGACTACACAGTGGACACGCCTGAAGCAACTATGAGCTGGCACTTAGTAATTGGCTTTTTTCCCACCAAATTTTGGGGGGGGAAGAAGGGTAATTGTTATATTGTAATTTTCAATTCCCAATATAACATTGCTCTTTTGAAAGAGGAAGTGGACCTAAGAAGACGGTCCCTCATGAAGTGAGGCAATTTTTGTAACATTCCCTCGAACGCAGCTGCACCGGACATTCATTTCGAAAAGAGAGGGTGCTTCTCAAGTTCATGTCAGCGTTAGGTGTTACAACAAACGGAAGGGGTTGAACTTCTTGACCCCAGAGTCAATTAATATCACTCGAACCTTGGGAAAATTCTCGTGAGAACTTTCAACGATTTTAAAACTGGAGACTGCATATCTCATATTTCAGGGGGGCCTTGACCAATAATATAGCCTGAAGGGCGTAGCCCTTAATTTACTTAGCCAATTATGGACAGGGGCGCCTTGTTAAGGGGGTAGAGACAGAGAGCAACTTTGGACTTTAAGTTTTTGAAATCGAGGACTTGAATTTTGGTGAGTGAAAAGAAGAGGTCGCAAGAGCGACGGATCTCGGAGAGAGCGAGCCCACGGGACAGAGCCGGAGCGCGCTGTCATAAAGTCCGACATCGGCAGTGATGATCGAGGTAGGACAATTCTACACATATTTTTGCACTTTGATTATTATTATCTCTCTGACCCTCCTAAATAAGGTTAACCTGGGCCATTAAGACGTAGGCTAGTAAGAATAGTGAGTTAATGCACATTAATAGGTTAATAATTGTAATGCTCATATTATGATCATAGAATGAGGAGATTTGATTGTCTTAATGTACTACACTAAAGATGTTGGTATATGAAATTTACCAGATGTTAATAGTTATTAAATAAGGTTTGTCTTAATGAAATAAATTCTTTGTTATTGTTTAAAATTAAGCCTCTTCATTTTAATTACTGGTATTATGTATTTCTTTATTTACTCCACTTTACGAGATCGGTCTATATAGCGCCAATACCTGGCGTGTGACGACTCACATATCAGTATTGTCTACGCACTGTTACATTGTTTGCATTTTATAACTGAGCGGTTAAGTTTTTTCATAGATTATGCCATCAAAATGAAAAGAAAAATTATACACGAAATAGACATCACAATTCAAACTCAGATGAATTTACTTTTATTTTTCAATAATTTTCAAATGAAAAATAAATATAAATACTTTTGGGAATCAACTGCAAGTTTTGAGTTAGAAACAAGTGATGTGCATTAATATTGTAATAGTTTCAGTATACTTAATGAAAAACTGAAGTACACCTGCCACGTGTACGCAAATCAATTATAAAATATTTATTGAGTAATATTTCGTTGATTGCTTAATACTTGACAGCAGTGTTAAAATAAAGTAAGTCAGTTAATGCAATGTATCAAGCTCTGTGTGTAATCAATGAATAATGAGAAAATGTTGTGAAATTCTAAAATATATATCCAATTGTCGCCAAATTTGCAAAAAATCAATATCTCTGAAAATTAAATTTATTGTTTTTGATGATCTTTTTCTTCCGCAGAAAAATACATTAACTACTTAACGTTTACTGTTTTGGAGTTGACTGTTAAAAAATTAACATCTTTTAATTACACAACAGAGTATAGGGAAGTATTGTAATGGGGTCGAAAACTCGAACTATCATTCTGATTCAAGAGAACTTTTTTAAGTATCCACAAACTGGAATGGGACGTTTATGAGTTGATGTCTGTGTGTGTGTGTGTGTGTGTGCGATTGTTAGCATGTGAGTGTGTTTGTAAATATGATAGTCTATGGGCTTGATATCATGAATGTTTGGAAAATAATTTGGTACGAATATTACAGTTAGTGAATACTGAAATACATAGGATTTTAAAATTCGTCAAAATAATATCTGGACCCACTGCTGCAGCATAGTCTCGCGAAGTGTTCAAGGACGTGATCGCGTTTCAAAAATTCCAAGACCGTCTTGTATAACCGATTAAAAAATTCTGAATACCTAGCTTTATTTCCGCTCCTTGTGCTATTCAGTAAAACCAAATGTATTATCAGACTCGTAATAATGCCCGCTATAAAATATGATGACAAAAGTTCGCTTTAGTTTCGTATTTTGAATGACTGCATTCTATATAAGGCATTTATGACTTCAAACAACAACTACCAGAAGATGGCAATGAACTTTGTAGGCCTGAAACCATGAACTCAGTCAGACGGTCGCCAGAGGTTGACATTTAGTTTCAATAAATTTTATTTGGGGCAATAAAGAATTCTCACAGACATCGAAAGGTCAGGCGATCATTGGGACCGCCAGTGATAACTTTCTCGTACCAGCTCGCTGGTCAATGGGAATCAAGTTATGGGGATACATAGGGGTAATATCATAGAATGGGTCCAGAGGGAATAAATGAAGTAGAAGCAGCAGAGCAAGTAGATTTTCCGTACATTAAATCCAAAATGGAATTAGGAGTGATTTGAGATGGTGAATCGATGTGGTCGTCCGTGAGTTAAATGTTGATGATGATCATCGAAGAGACGATTTAAAATAAAAGACGGTATAGACACCAAGACGAAGGCTGCCACTCCAATGATGACCTTGGCCAAGATGATTCCCGTAAAGGCGTTTACAACCCGTATAGCATCCACTAAAGATACTCCTTCTACTCTCATGAGGAATCCGCGTTTCTTAAGAATCAGTTTATGGTATCGCTTTTCCATCACACCTGCCTCTAAGTTAAATTGAAAATGAATACGAATTGTAAAATTATAAATTGAACATATTAGTGGAAAGTATATGTTTTCTTTTAATTTATTAAATAAAGAGAAGCAACGGTGTCTTTAATAAGTAGTCGATAATTCATATTTATCTTTTTGGACTTCTGTTTTTTTATAGGTGGAATACGGAAAGCAGAATCAGGTGGATTATTTGTCGGACACATGATATTGACACACGATCAGTCCAAATTCTAAAATTAACAAATAAAATAAATATTAAAATAATGACTTCATAAATTAACAATTAACCTTAATGTTTTTCATCGCAGAAAATATATAGTTTCTATTCCTTGAAATCACTTCTTTTTATCTGGATTTAAAATTGTGAACTTTTTTTATCTGTTTGTGAAATTTGGACTTGCGAATTGCATTTTATTATATAGGTAGCATAAAATCAGTTCTCGATTCCCAACTGAAATTGTAGCTCTATATTGTGCAAACACTCTCGAACAATTTGACCCAGCAGATTTCTTGCAGAGGATGACTGTGGTCTGGATAATATCGAAATTGCAATTTTACAAGACATCCTTTATAGTTTGTGTGAGACCAGATTTTGAGTAAGATTTAGCGGAGACAGTTTTATGTTCAATAGTTAGGATGTCTGCGATGTTTAACAATAGCTGGAGACGTAACGACGTCAGTTTTTAGAACACTTTGATCCGAGAGGTCAATTAGGCTATAAATCTAAGAGGCTACATATAGCAACGAGAATGGTTAAAAACGTTGGCCAGTTCTGGACGATGCCTGTTCGTATTGCTCTAAGGTCGACCAATCAAAGCGACAAGGGGCGTAACAGACCGCGTAACAGGCAACAAAAGGTTCTAGGTGATATTCAGAACTACTGCTACGACATATTTCACGATGACTTCGACATAAATAGCGATTTTTCATAGAGAGATTCAGTAGAGAAGTATTCCACAAGTTTTGCAAACAGAGTGTTTCGTAGAGATTCCACAGAAATGTTTAATGTTCTGATACACAGAACGATACGTGATATACAGATCAATTGCAGTACAATTAGCAGTACCACACTCTGAGTTGGTATCTGTACAAAATACTCTGATGTAAGAGTTGAGATCAATGTCCAAAGACAGACTTGAAGGTATGTGTTCCTCAATTATTGTTGAAGGTCATCAACGCATTTTAGGCATTTTAATTAACTGGTCTCACACTTTGCTCTCTCCGCAATTAATATTAACAATTGTGGTAATTAATTTAATAAGTAATCTATGTTGTTAATAAATGATTTTATTTTAAAGTTAAAATGGCGCAATTAATTGTAATATTATGTTAATATTCTATTCTAGGACTCGCACTAAAGATTAATAAGGTGGGTTAACGCGGTATTTCGTATCACAGCGCAATGTAATTAATTAAATTCAATGAATTTCAACTTTTGTTTTTGCTTGTGCATCCCATTTTGCACAAATGCATAAAGATAAATCTTAAAATATGAACTTTAATATACACATCCGAGAAATTCTTTTTAAATAGATCCACATTATTTGACAGAATATCATACTTTAATTTTTTTCTGGTAGTAAACAACTTTTACACTCATGTATGATAAAAAACATTTAACGCGAGAGAAAAATTGAAAATTGCTTTGAAATGATCATTTTCAAAATCTGTTTAAAGATTAACAAATGTTGCTTTACTCGGCATTTTTATTTTTCAATAACTTTTTAAAATACAGTATTTGCAAATATTTTTTATTAAGAAAAATTTATTTTGGCATAAAATTTAGAATATGAAACGTATTTGGAGATTAATTTTGATTGTAAACAAGAACTCTAGAATATGATATATAGGCAATGTGATATATGTAAAACATTAAAAAAAATTAGAATGTTTCAAAATATTAAATTTTATTTTGAAATTTTTACTTTCTCTGTTGTACATAGTATATGTAAAGGTATGGTGATGAAAATACGGCACTTGGAATTGGATAAATGCGATTTTAACATTGCTATATACAAATCACTAAACAAAGTATTGTGACTGGGCCGAAAATTCGAATTTTTGGACTTTTTTTTATCTGCTTTTAAAATTTGGACTTGCAAATTGCATTTTATTATATAGGTAGCATTAAATCAGTTCCCGATTCCCAACTGAGATTGTAGCTCTGTGCTGGGCAAACACTCTCAAGCAATTTGACCCAGCAGATTACTTGCAGAGGACGATGGTGTTCTGGATAACATCGAAATTGCAATTTTGCAAGCAATTTTGCAATTTTGCGTTCTTTATAGTTTGCACAAATGCATAAAGATAAATCTTAAAATATGAACTTTAATATACACATCCGAGAAATTCTTTTAAAATAGATCCCCATTATTTGACAGAATTTCATACTTTAATTTTTTTTTGGTAGTAAACGACTTTTACACTCATGTATGATAAGAAACATTTAACGCGAGAGAAAAATTGAAAATTGCTTTGAAATGATCATTTTCAAAATCTGATTAAAGATTAACAAATGTTGCTTTACTCGGCATTTTTATTTTTCAATAACCTTTTAAAATAATGTATTTTGCAAATATTTTGTATTAAGAAAAATTTATTCCGGCATAAAATTTAGAATGCGAAACGTATTTGGTGATTAATTTTGATTGTAAACAAGAACTCTAGAATGTGATATATATAATTTTTTAGAATGTTTCAAGATATTAAATTTTATTCTGAGCGTTTTACTTTCTCTGACGCTCATAGTACTAATAGTATGATACTACTAATAATATGCATGTGCATAGTATTTTTTTTTAATATATGTGAAGGTATGGTGATGAAAGTATGACACTTGGAATTGGATAAATGCGTTTCTAACATTGCTAAATACAAATAGCTAAACACAAAGTAATGTGACGTGGTCGAAAATTCGAATCTGGGTTTTCGACGGAAGTGCAGGTCTTAAGCATCCTTGAACACAAATTGAACGTTTTTGGAGTGATGACTGTGTGTGTGTGCATGTATGTTAGTGTATGTGTGTGTAAGTATATATGTATGTTAGTGTGTGTTTGTGAACTCGATATCTCACGAACAAGTGAAGCGTTTTGAAATATTACAATCAGTGATTAAAGAACGTTATTATTTGATTTTTAATGCAGTCGATGTTCGGAAGTTTCTTCAATTTTCGATGGAATTATTGAAAAAATCAAGACCTTTAATAATCATAAATAAATAATCATTTTCAACGTAATATTTTATTAGAAGATGAGTGACAACAATTTTAGAAAGCTATCGCAAAACGTTCTCGAGATATTGCACACACACATACACACACACATATACATATATATATATATATCTTTCACGGAATCAAATATACAACTTTCAAACACACTACAGAAAGTAGGTTACAAGCTGAGACAAAATGATATAATTACTGTATCATTACTATGTATCATTAATATGATGAATTCTGTGGAAATATCTATAGGGAGGTTTCACCTACGTCACGTTCCCGTAACAACCATTTGAGCAGACGACTGCTTTGTACAAGCAACAGATAGAACGCCATGAAACCACATTATAAATCTTATTTTTTGCAGCTAGATCCTGGATATAAAAGCTTATATTAAGCTAAAATCAACGAAATTGGAGGTGACTATCCTTATGATTGATGAAGATTACTCACAGAAAAGTTATACTTTAATGTTTTTGAAAATCAACATCGTAATAGTTAGAAACTTTATTTTATGGAAAAAAATGTTTTCACAAATCAATCTCTTGCCAATTCAGAGAGTTTTGATGTAACTCCATGGTCACTGTAATTTCATGTCGGTTTTATGGCATGACTGTCACGATGGGTTCTTAATTTTATATTAAATAAGTTGATAACTTGAGATTTTGAAACTTCCCTTGGAGATAGCTGTGATATAGATATACATATGTGAATAAAATTTATTTTACTAGAAATATTATCTTCTATGTCAAATGTGCTATATCACACACCCGATGTCATGTCTGTCACAAATGAAATTAACCTACAGGTATCTATTACTGAATTTTGTGATTTTAATTTCATGTTGATTTTTTTTAATTTCAGACTTATGAAACAAAAAAATATTACGGAGTTGATTGCTAATAAATCGATGATTGTATAATCAAATTCTGAAACTAAAAAAAGTTTACGTTTTTTTTCTAAATTTATTAAACTTAAATTGAAAAGCATATTGTACCATACAATGTACTAACCATGAATAAAATGCTCACTACAAACTTTCCTGTGCTTCAAATTTTCAGTATTCAAATATTTTCTGTTGAATCTTGAAAGCCATTCTTTGCTTCTTTTAACAGACAAGTCCTTGATTTTATTCCCTTTATTTTCAATTATTCGAGGAATGAAAAAATGATACATTACAATCACGTGCGGATCGTTTGCTACAGTTAATTACGGCACAAATCATCATTATCAAATTCAATTACTTTATCTTAAAGAAATTATTATTATATATGATTGTCGTGGGACAGTATTGGAATTTTCCTGTCGCCACTTCACTTCTAGAAAGTATTACCCCCCCCCCCCCTCTCTCTCTTTGGGAACGGTTGACATTCCATGGCTATGAGTAAGAGACCAGCTGCAGTGGTGAGAAAATGGCAAAGGACGCTATCTTATTTTTAAATAAAATGGACACCTGCAAGAGGGCTAGAGCCCCCCAATTTTTAGCCAACCCTTGGGAAGGGGCCAAATCCAGTGATTCGATGGAGCCCGGCCGCGTCACTGAATTTATGGGTTTTCGAACCTATAGCGGCCAAGCGTCAGTTATGGAGCCGGCCAGGGGGCCGTCCGAGATCCCGGCGAGGAGAAGAAGAGTTGAGAGAGAACTCAGTTGGTAATTTTCAGAGTTTAGACTGGGTCGTCTAATAACCGACGGATGAGTGCCACCTCGATGCCGTCCTGCCGTACCGAAAAGGGGTAAGTCCTTTTGTCCTCTCCCACTGCAGACTGAGTATCAGAGAATATATATTATTTAATAAGGAAGTTAACTGCCTAACTTGAGGGCTATTATGATATTTAATTTAACTAGAGAGGGGGAAATGATCAGATCGATCATTATCCAATACCTACTTAGCGAATGTAAACATGTTCTATGTAATTAAGATGACATTTTGTGGTTTTTTAAATTTTAAGTAACAAGTTTTGAATATAAGTATTTTAAAATAAAAGCTTTATTAACTTTTAATTAGTATTTATTGTGTGTTCTCGTGATGCATTTTCTAATTAATCAGAACCTGGAGATATGCTCGGTAATCGAGCAAGTGGCGTGCAGAAGTACGATTAACGGCCAATGTGGAATTGTAAGATTTCAGCGGAGCCACGCCACATATTATGGCGCCGAGACCAGTCTTGTGCACAGTTATCAAAGTGCCTCGATTAATATTTGACTGGATAATGTAATTATTCAAAATTCAAAATTCAGAGAAAATTTTTTTTGTGAAATGAATATGCATCATGGGAAGATCTTTGTAATATTGTAAATAATAAGTGAGTTAATATTTAATAATTTGAAAGTAGATATAAAAATTGTACAAGATGCCGGATACAAATAGTACAGAAGCGCCCGAGCAGGGAGGCGAAAATCAAAGTCGTTTACAGGGGTTAACCTTTTTACTTGGGGTATTCGAAGGAAATGCTGAAACAGACTGTAAAATATTTTTCGATCAATTTGATTCGATAGCCAAGCTAGGAAAATGGACCGAACCAGAAAAACTCGTAGTATTAAAGTCGCGTTTAAAGGGAAATGCACTAAAATTCCTAGCGAGTTCGCCGGAATTACGTAAAGAAAATTCGTACGAAGTACTAAAGGAAAGGCTACTAGAATTTTTTTCACAGAGGACTAGCATAACGACCCGCCAAATACAATTTACTCTAACTAAACAATTTGAAGGTGAGAGCGTTAAGGCATTAGCACACAGAATCAAATGTATCACGCTGACTTATCTAGAAAGTGCAGGTGATTTGAGTAGCGAGGAGTCGAAAAAAATCATTGACCAATTAAGACTAGGAAAATTTTTGGACGCACTAAACACGCAAATTAAGAGAGAGGTGCTAAAAGCAAACCCGTTATCCTTCGAAGCGGCGATTGTAATAGCAGAAAATATTGAAAACGCAATAGCAATTTCTCCACCTGAAACAGAAGCTGTAAACAATATTGTCACGCACCCTGGACCACCGGCTTTACAAACTGAAATCGAAAAACTACGAAAAGAACAGGAAAATGCTAACAGATATTTGTTAGAAACATTAGGCGAACAAATTAACGCACTTAGATTGGAACAAAACACACCTAAAGCTAGAACTTCTAATAATAATATCCCTAATGATATGTTTTGTCTATTTTGCGGACGCACAAACCATCTGATGATAAATTGTAGACTATATAACCGGGAAAATGAAATGCGTAGATCCCAGAGTTCACGCCCACAGCAGTTTAACAACCAGAGCGAAAGGCAATATACGCAAAGAGAAAGGCAGGGGCCAGCTAACAATTTCCCCGGCGGAGAATACGCAAGGCGAAATCCGGGGTTTTCACGTACATTTAGAGGAAACAGATACAATGAGAGAGAAAATACATTCCCCAGAAGAGCTGCTTTAAACTAGAGAGGGGCGGCAATTATCATAAGCTCCCAAAAAACCCGCCCCAGTTAAGTTACGATGGATTTGGTTATGTTGATAACCAGGGAGAAATAAAGAATGTACAAATTCATAAGGATAGGAAGGTGTGTAAATACGAAGTGATTTCTGCTTTAGACGAAAAATTAGGAGAAAAATCTATAAAATTACCTACAATACAAGTAATATTTAATAAAAGGCCCGTTGCAATGATGGTAGACAGTGGAGCGACGATTAGTATAATCGGAAAAGAAGAATTCCAAAAAATAAGGGAAATATGTCACGTCAAATATTTATCTAGATCAGTCACAATTAAAACGTTGGCAGGAGAAAGACTAAATTATATAAACGTTATACAAACGTCATTTAAAATTGAAAATAAAATCTTTAAACACATATTCTACGTTACTACCGCCAAATTTCCGCATAATTATGCTGGGATAATCGGTTTTGATTTTTTGAAACTTCATAACGCCATCATCGATACTAAACAAAACATAATAAAAATAGATAATATAATAATCCCTTTAGGAGAGCAAGAAAGCGTGCTAAATATAAATTCAGATACAGCAATTAGAACGCGCAAGAAAATTAAAATAGACCCGCAAGAATCTAAACTAGTTGAAATTAATTGCACTTACACAGAAAATAAATTAGAAAATTATAATTTTGAACCAAAAATTTTAAAACAGCCTTTAAACATCAACCCAACGATTTTTCACTTAGAAACAGAAGAGACTAACCCAAATAAATTCATATCAATTAAGAATGAAGGATCACATAAAATTACACTTAATAAAAACACTTTGATAGGGAAATTAAAACACAATATTAAACAGGCTAATGAGGAAATTCACCTTACAGATACTAATAGGAATAAAATAGAATTGGAAGATAGAATAAATAAAATAAAAGAAATACACACAGAGCAAATTAAAGACGAAATTTTAAATAAACTTAGGAATAATATTAGAGAACAACAGCATAGCAAAACTAGGGATTTCGAACAATATTTTATTGACCCAGAAACGGATTTATTGATGTATGTCTCGCAAGATAAAAATAGCATCCGCGATAGCGCAATAGAACGGGTAGTGGTTCCGAAGACATTACAAAGTAGAATTTTACTACATTTGCATAGCCCTCATCAGGGAGTAGGAAAACTGTACGATTTGGTTAGCAAACGCTATTTTTGGGTTGGAATTTATGGAGACACAAAGAATTATGTAAATTCTTGTGAGGACTGTAGGGGACTCAAAGGAGTTCACCCCCCCTTCCCATTAGGTAGGAATGTAATTCCGCACTATCCCGGAAATTTACTGTCACTTGACATTTTGGGACCTCTAAGAAGAAGTAAATATGGGAACCGGTACATTTTGACTGTGGTATGTCATTTTAGCAGGCACGCGGAACTTTATCCGATAGATAACATTACGGCAGACACCATTGCAACAAAATTAATTACGTATGTAACTACTTACGGCAAAAGTGAATTTGTGTTGACGGACCGCGGGAGCCAATTTACTAGTCAATTATTCAAATCTATACTTGATAAACTAGATATACATGCAAAATTAACTTCAGCAGCGAATCCGAGAACAAATGGAATCTCAGAAAGAATTAATTCAGCCATAAAACGTGCAATCGAGTGTTACAAGCAAGACGATTGGGAAACAGCCGTAGGAATTCATAAAGCATGTTATAATGCAGTAGACCACCCAGCCACAGGTATGTCACCGAACTTCTTGTTCTTTTCACGGGACTTACCATTATTTATGGACATCGTACCAAATAACGCGGAAGAGACTCAAAATTATATACGAAATCAACCTCAAAAGCTGGAAACTATGGCCGTAGCATACAAACAAGCCTACGAAAATTTAATCCGCACACAAGAGATACAGGAGGAAAAATATTTACAAAAAGCAAAATTTAGAAAACTAGAATTAGGCCAAAAAGTTTTTGTCAAAAACATTCCAAACTTCGGAAAAAAACGTTTTAGAGGCCCGTATAGAATAATAGAAAAACTAACAACCCACTTATTTTTATTAAAACTAATTAAAGATCCTAGGGCAAAGCCAATCAAAATAAATATAAATCGCATATATGAAATGCCTGATAGGAGACCGCATTTATTGCATGAAACACAGTTCGACGCGGAAAGCCAACCGTTTACGGGAAGATACGCTCAGAGCGTCTTACAAAACATTGCGCCGGAGATAAGCGTTGCCACCGTGAAGGCGAATGATAGCTCCTTCGAGGACATTCTCCCATTTCAACTCGAATTGGAAGATAACCGCTCCCCGAAGGAAACGCGCCCCCCTCTCCCGCCGGAACAGGTTCAAGAGAAAGAGAAAAGGGTCGCAGAGAGATCGAGAGGTCAATCGACTATTCCTATCACAGAGAATACAACGAACACTGACAAAGTTAGCTCAAATAATTTAAATAATCCCCAAGAGGAGGAGAATGTAGAAAATATACATGAACAGAAATCAACCGTTTACGGGAGAGTATTTCGCAACTCTCATTATAATCTGAGGCCACGGAAAATAAAATAACATGAATAGGTCAGTGGAAAATAATTTAAAGTTACACGTAGGTCACGTAAATATAAGTTAAAATAATACCGATTAAAATTAATCCAGAGAAAAGGTTATCTCAGTAAAGACTTAGAGGAGTAAAACGAAATGTAACAAGAATTTTTTATCATTAACGTGCCATTATAAATAAAATTTAAAGAAATAACCGTAAAAGTGAGGCAATTAAATTAAACTTTCACGTAATTTAAAACTTAGGGAGTTAAGGTAAAATAAACTGAGATGCAGGCGTCTAAAGTTTAAATGACCGGACAGACAGAGCGATCGGCTGTCAGTCGAACAACCTAAGCAAATCTAATTCCTAAAATAAGTAATTTAAACTTTAAGTAAGCAAATCTAAGCACCCAAGCGAAACAAGTACATTAAACTGTAATCCTAAATAAAAAAATAAGAGTAATTTCACTCACGGAACTTCCAGAAAATTAATATGTGTAATCCAATTTGTATAAATCCGTTGTGCAGCACACAAAGAGAAAGCACACTGCCGCGTTGACTTTGAATTTTTTTCGACTCTACTCGCTCTAGTCACATGACAAGCGGAAGCAAATCACGTACGCGGTTTCAATTAGAGAGAATTACCGTAGGACAGAATCAAAGACAGCGTCTGTTATTGGCCCACGTAAACAGAAAGAAAAGAAAAAAAAACTTTTGTCAGGTCGTACGAAAAGTGACCGCTGCTAGCGTAGGATGTATACGGCGGTACAAGCCTTTACCGGGGATGGCAATTTTAAACCGGACAGCCGGGTGTTACGTAAGGAGGGGAATCAAAAACGTTTAGAAATTATTAGAGGATTATTATTAGAAATGAATAAAAGAAATGGGTAGAGAATTAAGTTGAAATTTGTAGAAATAATTAGAAATGAATAAAGAAATGGGTTAGAGAATTAAGTAGAAATTAGTACAGAAGTGATTAGAGGATGGAGTAAAGTAATTGGTTAAGACTGAATTGAGAAATGATTAGAGGATTAATTAGAAATGATTAGAGAAATTAATTAGGAATGAATAAAGAAATGGTTAGAGAATTAAGTAGAAATTAGTAGAAAAATTATTAGGAATGAATAGAGAAATTATTAGAGGATTAATTAGAAATGATTAGAGAAATTAATTAGAAATGAATAGAGAAATGGTTAGAGAATTAAGTAGAAATTAGTAGAAAAATTATTAGGAATGAATAGAGAAATGGTTAGAGGATAGATTGTGGTGATTGATTAAGGTCTAGAATGAAATAAGACATTTAAGAGAGCTCTTGTAAATAAGAATAAATAATTCTTAAGAAAACAAACATTCCTTGTTCAATAAGAATTTCTATAAAGAATATGTATATAAATGATTAATGTAAAATAAAGGTGATTAAGATAAAATAAATGTATTTAATGTAAAATAGGTAGGTTAAGAATGTAGAAAACATTAAAAGTAAAATGTTCTCTGGTACAATGCAGTGGACAGAGTTCAAGGACTCTAAAGCTCCTAAGTCTAGTTGTATATTAAAGTACGAATAGAATGTCTAATCTGAAATTACATCAGCCTTTTTATATTGATAAAGTACATTGTGGAAAAAAACTATGTGCATTTACATACCCTAACTATGATTACTGCAGAAGTTTGCAGACACGGATCCGGTCTTCAAAAAACGAAAGTTGCCATTATAAAGACTTTTGCAGCAACAAAGGCGTAGTTTTACAGCTCACATAAGCCTTTACCAGCACATGTATGCAGCATCATTAACCGAAAACGAAATCATGCCTTCCTTGGACCAAAGGGTACCAAACAATGCAACTTCATTTTCATCGTTTAGTGCAACGTTGTAATGCAACTGCATTTTTATCATTTTAATGCAACGTCTTAGTGCAACTCCATGTTCGCAGTGTTAAGTTCAACGTCATTTACACAGTTAGTGCAACTTCTTTGTATAAAGTGATGTCACAGCTGATCCTGCTCAGAGAATATTCCTTCCATATGGAATATCACTAATTTTGTCACAGCCTACAGAACAATATCAATCCTTTAGTGTATAATGTGAACGAACAATTGTTCCCAATTCATGTGTTCTCATGACAAACTTTCATATTTTGTGAACACAAGTAACAGACTGGAAAGTACAATCAGTATACTACATTAGACAGTGATAATATTTACGCCAACGGACAGTGACAATATTTACGCCATACGGACAGTGACAATATTGCACCTTAATTAGGCTTTGGACATACTTGGAGAGACAGAATATCTCCATACCTATAGGGCGTGTCATTATGTATATAATTTAATGTATAATTTTATTGTTAAATGTTATTGTTATCTCTTTTTATATGTATACTGTGCATAATTTGTAACCCTTTATTTTTTTGGTAGTTTAAGCATTTGAAAAAGAAACTTGGTTTCTTTTCCCTTGTTTGGGGGAAGCCAGTGTCGTGGGACAGTATTGGAATTTTCCTGTCGCCACTTCACTTCTAGAAAGTATTACCCCCCCCCCCTCTCTCTCTTTGGGAACGGTTGACATTCCATGGCTATGAGTAAGAGACCAGCTGCAGTGGTGAGAAAATGGCAAAGGACGCTATCTTATTTTTAAATAAAATGGACACCTGCAAGAGGGCTAGAGCCCCCCAATTTTTAGCCAACCCTTGGGAAGGGGCCAAATCCAGTGATTCGATGGAGCCCGGCCGCGTCACTGAATTTATGGGTTTTCGAACCTATAGCGGCCAAGCGTCAGTTATGGAGCTGGCCAGGGGGCCGTCCGAGATCCCGGCGAGGAGAAGAAGAGTTGAGAGAGAACTCAGTTGGTAATTTTCAGAGTTTAGACTGGGTCGTCTAATAACCGACGGATGAGTGCCACCTCGATGCCGTCCTGCCGTACCGAAAAGGGGTAAGTCCTTTTGTCCTCTCCCACTGCAGACTGAGTATCAGAGAATATATATTATTTAATAAGGAAGTTAACTGCCTAACTTGAGGGCTATTATGATATTTAATTTAACTAGAGAGGGGGAAATGATCAGATCGATCATTATCCAATACCTACTTAGCGAATGTAAATATGTTCTATGTAATTAAGATGACATTTTGTGGTTTTTTAAATTTTAAGTAACAAGTTTTGAATATAAGTATTTTAAAATAAAAGCTTTATTAACTTTTAATTAGTATTTATTGTGTGTTCTCGTGATGCATTTTCTAATTAATCAGAACCTGGAGATATGCTCGGTAATCGAGCAAGTGGCGTGCAGAAGTACGATTAACGGCCAATGTGGAATTGTAAGATTTCAGCGGAGCCACGCCACAATGATATCGGCTGGATATAGAACGAATAATGAAACGGCTGGGTAATAAAACGACTTTTTCTTTTAAATTGCACACCAAAACGTATCTTTTACATATAAACCTAATGCAAGTTCAATGTTTGTTTATACAAAGAGAACCGCTAGATGGCTGCAAGATGGACGTGACGTCAGGTGAATCCTCTCTATAAATTTTCAAAAATATTTTCTGTTTTCAAACACGACATAACGTAATAATCCAAGTGTTTTACCATGAAGTTTTGAAATGAATTTCCAAATTATTCTTAAACATCAGAAAACTTTCCTTTGAATTATATTCATGAAGCTGTTGTTGAAACTATTTGCATTATGTCAATTTTACGGTTTGGTTTGTAGACAAAATGTTGTTTCCTTTCTGGGAAAATTCAAATCACAAGTTACGGAAATCACCGGAAATTTTGATTTCAGTGATTTAAATACTTCTTTTTCCTTTATTCAGTTTATTATTCAAAATAGGTACATTTATTGGTAAATTATTTTGCCTTATGAAAACCTTATGAACATTTAAAGTAAAATCTTAGAAAATATAATACCTGCATTCAAATGATTGTTCAGTTGGTTGGTCTCAGATGCTTTTTTAAAACTTTCCAACAAAGTTAAAAAGTGTTTATGGCTTTGGTCATTCTGTTTGTTTATCTGTCTGTGTGTTATTTGTCAGTTCGCATGATAACGGAGTAGTAAGAATAGGGGCGTTCACCAACGATGGCGGTATGTGCGGTATGCGGTATGGCCGCCATCTTGGATTTTCGTAATCCTGGACGGGGGTGTAAAAGGGGGGGGAAATGAAAAAAGGTGGGGGTAAAAATTTTGGAGAAACTTTTTGTCGGGTGGCAACGATGTCGTAGTCTTGTACGAGGGGTTGAGGGGGAAATAAATTTTTTGAATGATATTTTTTATAAGTATAGGAGAAACTTTTTTCGAGGTGGCAACACCAACGGTGGCGGTATGGACCATCAGTGCCCTCTAGCGGCGAAAAGTGAAATTAAAATTGGAACTTAGAAATATTTTTCTGCTTCGGTTGCCATAGCAACACCTGTGGGGGAGAAACTTTTTTAGGGGTGGCAACACCAACGGTGGCGGTATGGACCATCAGTGCCCTCTAGCGTCTAAAAGCGGAATTATCGAGGATGGAACTTCAGATTTTTTTCTAAGTACAGAAGAAACTTTTTTCAGGTTGGCAACACCAACGGTGGCGGTATGGAACCATCAGCGCCCCCTAGCGGCGAAAAGGAGAATTAAAACTTGGGATTTTTCTGATAGTTGGGATTTTTTTTTTTCTTTTTCTAAATGAATTAATTAAGTATGAAATATTCGTATTTTTTTTTTCTTTTTTTAAAATGAATGAAAGAGTGTTAATGAGGATAATGAAATAAAGTGATTAAGTAATCAAGGCCATTGTTATCCCTCCGCATGCTAGGAGCGCGCCAAGAACATGTTATTACATGTCGAGGACATACCAGCGGTATACCAAAGGGATATGCTGAAGGCATGCTAAGGTCATAAGTAGTAAAGAAAGGGGCGTTCACCAACAGAGGAAGAGCAGTGAAGAGCGAAGAGCAAAATGGCCGCCATCTTGGATTTTCGTAATCCTGGACGGGGGTGTAAAAGGGGGGGGGAAATGAAAAAAGGTGGGGGGTGAAAATTTTTAGAAACTTTTTGTCGGGTGGCAACGATGTCGTAGTCTTGTACGAGGGGTTGAGGGGGAAATAAATTTTTTTCAATGAGATTTTTCTAAGTATGGGAGAAACTATTTTCGGGATGGCAACACCTTCTCTTCACTCTTAATTGAAGAGCAGTGCCATAAGCGTCCCCTAGCGGCGAAAAGTGGAACTATCAAGATGGAACTTAGAAATATTTTTCTGTTTCGGTTGTCATAGCAACACCTGTGGCAGATAAACTTTTTTGAGGGTGGCAACACCTTCTCTTCACTCTCAATTGAAGAGCAGTGCCATCAGCGCCCCCTAGCGGTAGAAAGGAGAATTAAAATTGGGATTTTTCTGATAATTGGGATTTTATTTTTTTTATTTTTCTAAATGAATTAATTAAGTACGAAATATTCGCATTTTTTTTTTCTTTTTTTAAAATGAATGAAAGGTGTTAATGAGGATAATGAAATAAAGTGATTAAGTATATCAAGAACATGTTATTACATGTCGAGGACATACCAAGGATGTACCAAAGGGATATGCTGAAGACATGCCAAGGTCCTACACTATCCCTCCGCCTTCTAAGAAAAGAGTGCTTTTCCTATTCGCGGTTACGAAGTGAACTGCGAGAATCTTGTAGCGTGAGATACTTGAAAATATCGTATGATGAGGGGTATGCCAGGAGCATCGAACATTTCTGTACTTACTTGAATTTTACACGTTTGTAATTTTTTTTCAAAAAATGTGGTACATTTTGTTAAAATGTTCCAAAACCGTAAAAAAGTAACAAAAAATGTGGTAATGGGCAAAATTAACATTTTGCGTCTTTTTTTTGAAAATGTTAATTTCTCTATGGGAATTAACATGGGTTTTCACACTTTTGTAATTTTTTTTCCAAAAATGTGGTAATGGGAAAAATTAACTTTTTGCACAAAATGTCTCCAAAACGTAAAAAAGTAACAAAAAATGTGGTAATGGGCAAAATTAACATTTTACGATTTTTTTTTCAAAATTCCAATTTCTCTATGGGAATTAACATGGGTTTTCGCACTTTTGTAATTTTTTTACAAAAAAATGTGCGTTTTTACAAAAATGTCACTAAAAATGTGGTAATGGGCAAAATTAACATTTCGCACAAAATGTTGCAAAAACGTCAAAAAACAACAAAAATGTGTGTTTTTTACAAAAATGTGTTAAAAAAGCGTGTTTTTAGAGTAGTAGAATCGCGTGAATTGGGTGTATAGGAGGGGTGTGTTTCCCCAACCATTCCGGTCTTGGAGTTTAAATAATAGCAGATACCAATGTCTGTATATATATGTTTTTACAAGTGTACTACTAGCATAGGCTGCCATAGGAGTTTCTTTCAATCCTAACATGTTATACGATAAAGCCAGAGACACGGTTTTGCTTTAGAAAACCCCTGTATGATGCCTAGGGTAAAAACGCGCAAGAAACGTAGTATTGAGGAGCCCCTATTTAAAACCGCAGAGTCCATTAAATCACGATGACAGATTTACCCCTCCCCACCTCGCATGAATGTGGATAGTTACATCGTATGGTCAGTGCGGGAAAGATGGGATACTGCTATCAGAGCGTGGTTCTGTACCAGGCTATAACTTGAGGCTATATGTTGACTTGGGCTGGGTCGACTGAACGGCCCTCGCTGCTATTGTTAACATCTGTGGTGGGGGACAGTTTTTACGGATGCTTGTGTTGCACCATCGCGAAATGCTATTCTCTGCTGGGAGAGGCTCTTGAAGTTCTTATGTTTCTACATTTCCGTTTAAATATTTTTTTACCAAGTTGCTAATACCTGAAACAAATATTTTTGTACTTGCACATTTAAATATGTTCTTTACCGAGTTGCTAATACCTGAAAAAGAAATTCTTGTGTTTTACATTTTCTAATAATATCTGAAACAAATATTTTGTACACTTACATTTTAAATATATTTTTTACCAAGTGCTTATTAAATTCTTATTTCCATTTCCTAAAGTACCTGAAAAAGAAAATACTGGATAGCTGAAACAAAGATGTATACCATGCGTTTTACATTTCCACTTAAATGTCTTGATGTTACCTGAAATACCTGAAAAAGAAATATTTTTACCAAGTTTTTACGAATACCTGAAAGGGGTGTATCTGTAGTTTCCAAGAAAAAGGCAAAGTTAAGAAAAAACACATTTATTAAAAAATAAATAAATATTTACATATATATATATATATACATTATTCTTCTTCTTCTTTTACACATAGATTTTGAATAGTTTGAAAAAGTTCGGTAATATGAATGACTTGAAAAAAGTCATGGATAAACACCAGTTCTCCAAAATCAGGGTTATTCAAATTGTCTCTGGTAAATAGGTAGGCGACATGAAACCAATCCAAAGCATACAGAGCCTGTTGTCCGTATTGTAGGTATTTATCTAGTTCGGTAAAAGAAACACAATCGTGGCTCGATGCGTCGTCGTACCCAGCTGTACAGGCAAAACATTCAAAAAGTTCAGATATTTTTTCCATTAAACAGTTTTTTAAATGAATGCATAAAGCAGATCGAAGTTCATAAAATCCTTGAGGGTTATCAGGATCACCATTGGAAACACTGACTGACACTGAATAACTGTTAAGTTCTCGTTTCACGAAATAATCCAAAGTATTAGAAATGACACTGGCTTGGACTTGAATGTTAATTGCATCGATGTAATCACACAATTGCAGAGTTTCAGGTAGGGTTAGAACCACATATTCTGGAACGAAGTGGAAGGAAGAGTCTTTCTTTCGAAACATACGCTGGAATGTCAGTTTAGGTTCTCCTTGGAGTGTATGTCGGGATATACAGAGATCTCTTTGTATGATATGCAGCATATCGTCTTTCAGGAGATTGACGAGGGATTCCAACTCGGTGAGAAGAGCAAACCATACGGTGGTGGAGAGGGAAACACCTTCCTTTGTAGGTTTCAGACTCCCATCAGCATCTGTTGTAAATTTACGAATATGTATCCGTGTTTGTCCAATAAAATAAACAACACTGGCAAAAATATCGCCACCCAGATGAAACAAAGTAGGAGGCAATGAATCCAATGTGATACGCTGAGAACAGACTCTCTTTGCTGAGTCATCCGTAGCATTCGACAAAGTACGTTTGCAAGACATGGTTAACAGCGACGACCTCTCTCTATGAGTATCTAGCAGAAAGTAAAGAGTCCTTGCGAAAACACTCGCCAAAAGATATGTTGAAATCTCGCCAAAAAACTAGTAGGACCTGTTTAAAATCGCCAAAAAGTGGTACAGCGGGTTAAAAAAGTAGCCAATGCAGGTCACTCCCCTCTGCAAAAGGCGCCAAGGGTGCGTGACGTAGTCAGACAATGACGTCATCCGTTTCATGTCCATTCTTGAATGGCAGTTGTTTGGCATTATAAAACTTCTTTTAAAACATCTGATATGTTGGGGATAAAATCTCTAAGTCTTTGTAGTTGATCAGGACTTAATTTAATGCAAATGGGTTTTAAGCCAAAACCATCATTACCATTTCTGCATAGTTGTTGCAGAATACAATCCTCCTCTTCAAACATAACCAAGAGTGTGTTGTTAGCAACAAAACTGGTATTGGAGTAAATACTGTTGGTAAATGCGTACCAAGTATCGATATTCATGGTAATTCCACGAGGTGTTGGGAAATACTGTCCTCTGTTTTCTCTGAATTCACGAATATGAATCTTTAACTGATGTCTAAATCTATTCAGAGCTGCAAAGTAGCACCAGTTTAGATCCCATAAGCCAATATTTTCGGAGGCAGGAGGTGGGTCTTTCTTAGATACATATTCTTGTAACCAGTCATGAGATGGAAGCTCGTCCTCTTGTATACTGGGCAGGGGACGCTTTTTACTGCATGAAACCAGCTTTCTAAACGTTAAGCTAATTCTTGCTTCAGAAATATCAGGCTGAGGTGGAATTCGATGAGAGTAAAGTTCGTTCGTGGGAGGATACATGACATACAAGGAACCATGCTTAGAAGGGATAGTAATAGACTGTTCACCGCTTCGTTCAAAGATAATGCGACGAGTTGCTCCAAAACTGACACAGGCAATGGCATAGGTAGCATCCAAACCCTTTTCATTATCCTTATGACTTCCAATTTTAGCTTGACCATTTGGATAATAGTTTAAAAGCACATAGTTAAATTCCATATCACATGCTTTTTCCACATGTTTTTTAATATCCAGCATCAGGGGAGTCCATTCGTTGGCTGGAACAGAGGTACCCGAAAAGGCATAAGATAGATCAGCATCTCCAAAGGCAAGGGTTTTACGTAGAGGTGTATAAGATCGTCCATGTACAACCACATTGGTTTCTTTAAAGTCCAATGTTTGCAACTGTTTAAAGATATCATCTGCTGTAGCTTGGTCCATAAATTGTCGAATGTAATGTACATTTAATCCATTATTTTCAAATCGAATAATTCGAGAAGAAGAAGCCATGATAGCAGTTAATAGAAATAATACAACTTGACAGGATAGAATCTAACGAGCAAGTAACCCATCTTAAACGCAATCCCCCACACCAGTGTTTAGCCCCCTCCCACATGCTGACGTAACAAACCTGCTCTACCAATCCCCTGCAACCCACTTCTCACGCGTGCGTGACCCCCGCTCGACGAGAACGGGCATGTTCAGTGACGTCACTGAAGTCTGCTTCGTAGTATGGGTAGTATGCAATGGTAGTATACAATACCAACACACACTTAGTTAAAAGAATGGAAACAATACACAGGTGATTATGAATGGAAACACTACACAGGTAATTATAATCAATCATTATTTTATTCATTATTATTCATAATTATCCCATTTTAAATAACGGGATGTTACAGGTTCTGCCTTAGGTGGAGTAGGAGTATAAGGCTGATTATACAAATTTTTGTTTTTTACAAAGTGCGTAGGTATATTCAGTTCATCTAAAGCTGTTAAAAACACTTGTTGTCCTGTTACAGTTCTTTTCTTTTGTCCAAATATCAGATTAAATAAATCTCCAATATTAGTCTTTGGAATCCACTGCTGATGATGCGAAATATGTCCTTTTTCATCCCATGAAAGAATGTTGGGATGGTCTTTTATAATATTCAATAAATTGTTAGCATAACCTTGCATGTTTCGAGGAACACTGTTTAAAATAATATCTTCATATCTTGAGGTGTTTTGCTTTGATGGCTTTGATAGGGCATCTTCGGATATTTTCGTCTCTGTATCCATATCTGTATCCATATTTTCGAGAAGGTCTTTGTACGATACTTGCGTATTGAGAAGGTCTTTGTACGATACTTGTGTATTCAGAAGAGGTTCCTTGTGAGACACTCGTATCCGTGTGTTGAAAGAATCCATCTTTATTTTCTTTTGTAAAAGTTCATAATAAAGTTTCACTTTATCATCTTCACTCAGGGAACTGTTGAGAATACGAGCCATTTCCCTATCGAAATGGGTTCTATACTTTTCTGTAGCAACATGTTTAGACAAAGAGTCTTCAGGAACCAAGGCATACTTTTTAGCGTGTTCCATTGAAAAGGGTTGTAATTACACTGAGGGCTGCTGGGATGAGTAAGTTCAGAAAACCGCCTTTCTGAATAATAAGCTTGCGTTTCAGGTACAGTGGCTTACGCTTGTCTGCCAATTCTCGTAAAACAGTCTTGTGCGCTCCAAGTTTGCTCTTTTGATAGCTTGTGAGTGGGATATTACCCTTTAATGTATTCAGGCTACACTCACAGATGGCTTTTATACAGGAACGAGGAATCTTTTTTAACAAGGTCTTTCGTAGTTTGGAGGGACAAGAATGAAGCAGCCGTAATTGCTTCTGTTGTTGCCTGCTGAGTGTCATCTTCACAACTGAGAGAATACTGCGCATGCGTATTCATTTATCCATTTCGAAAAAGGCTTAATGTCTCAGTTTATACACGTATTGTGTCTGACCGGGTAAAATCGAGGTGCGCAAACGCATCTCTTCTGGAGTCTCACTGCGCAGGTCTATAAACAAATAAGAATAAGGTTCTCGAGTAGCATCTTCGTACACTTCTTGGAAGAAAGGCAGATGTCTGGGAAACAGTTGTTTTCCCAAATGCATGATTTGGCTCATGTCTCTTCGATTCTTGCAGAGTAGCAGATAATGGGCATTCAGAGTAATTTCACGCATTTCTTTCCCTTTATGAAAAAAATTTTGTGTAATAAACACCACACTCAGATTTAAATGATGACTTCCTCTCGTAAACAGATGGGTTAATCGTTTATCGTTACCACATTCACTCATTAAATCGTCTATAATAAAGAGAGTATTCAATCCCAGATACTCTTGATAGTTTTTAGGCAATCCTTCCACAAACATAACGTTTGGGATTTCATCGTATAAAGGCTGGTGGATCCCATAGAACCACACGATTTTGTCCGGAGTAGGCGAAAACATATCCCGCCTGTGTTTAATCATATCCCGCACAAAAAAACTCTTCCCACATCCTGTGGGACCCGAAATAACCATAGTAAAGGGGTGTTGTAAGGATGGGAACTCCATCGTAAATAACAAGAACAGTATGTTGACATCCATATTTATTGGTAAAAAGGTGCACTTATGTGAAAGCGCTTGGTTACAAAGTTATATACATTAACATCATTACATACGTCGTGGGGTACAAAGGGTAATAAAAAGTCTTTCAAAGAAGATCCGCGACATCTTGAATACAAATAATAGATACAATAGTGTCCACAAACAGCTGTTACATTGCTTTGTAGAGGCATGGGGTTGTACTCTTGGTGCTGGAACGTAGAAACAAAGTCCGAGAGGGGTCCTTCAAAGGCTGTGGGTGGGTGTCCATAAGAATCAAAGAATTCTATAGAGTCTTTATCTTGCATGTAGAAGGCTACCCAATGGCTTCCTGGATCGGTCGAAGCGTCCACGTTGGCAACCAAACAGGTTGGGAATGTCACAATGTCTTGGGGTAGTAAATCACTCGGAAAAACACCCAGAAATGCGTTCTTGGTTATAGGATTCTTGGAGAGGGCTTTATCCAGTTGCTGGCTTTCCATGATTAATTGGCAAAATCACACAAAATATGTCTAGACTTGTTAATTTCAACCACGTTTTCAAATTCAGCATACAGTAGAATGGAGATGGTTTCCTTTAAAGCTTCCGAAAACTTGATTTCCAATCGTAAATTACCCTGGTGTTGTAGATTCATATGAGGGCCATCGCACATGTCAGGTGATAAATCAAATGCGTACAAGGTAAATCCTTTTGCAAATTCGTCTCGGGTCAGATGAATTCCTTTGTCTTGGTTAAATCCAGGGAATAAGGTATGATAGGCACGGATATAGTTGTTTTGGTTAAAGTTTAATTCCAAGGGTCTGCTGGGTACTGGAAGTCCATCCACGTAGACGCATAGAAAATTCACGTTGTAATGGCCTAGCAGGAAAGGGTTATAGTTATACTGTCCATTCATACCCGCATTGTTTAAACAGGCAACGACCACTCTTTTAGGCATAACACCTAAAAAGGCATTATCCTGCATAAAAGACCAACTGCCTTTAGAAACAGAATACGTCTTACACAGAACGCGGTCAATGGGATACTTGGCCGTGTGCTTCTCCAGGGCTTTTATATGTCCCAGTAACACACCGGGGCCCACTTTCACTTTCCGAATAAACATGGAAGCATGCTCTATCATCACTTTATAATCAGGTTTGGCAGCACTAGACACTAAACAAAAGTCTGATTTGCTACGTGTCATCTTTATCTTCATGTCCACTAAATTCAATATAAGGCGATTCTGCTGAAAAATGTCTGAATGAATCTGTCCAATCATATCCACAGTTTGGCTTTGTTTGCTTAATTCATATCTTTGTTTCAGTCCTTCGTTAGCATCCTTTTCTGCAAGAGGGTTGGTATTGCTCAGATGGGTGTCTTTAAAAAAACATTCACAGGTCAATAAACTTTTCTTGGCATCGGCTCCATAGTTCAAGAGGGTTTCTATATAGGCTCTGTAGGGATAGGTGTTGGTCGCTGAAGAAATAACTCGGTCATTCAAACTCACATCCACTTGGGAGAACAGGGAATGTAGAAATAAGTTCACGGGGGCCACGGGTTCTTTGTCGGCTATAGGCGATCCATCCGATTTCACAATCTTTGCTTTCACGTATAGAAAGGAAGAACCCAGATCCATATATTCATCTCCGCTTCCAGATATGTTAAATTCCACGGGACCTCCATCTCGTATGTTAGAGAGGGGGTGGTATTCGATGAAATGTCCTTTTTCTATAGCTGTCTGAGTAGGTGGGGTCACGAATAAATCCAATTCGCTCTTGGTACAGGGTGAAGAATCTTTATGGATAGACATCTTTAGGAGAAAATATCTCGTGTTCTCGCTTTCTTTGCTGAAGTGGGAATGAAGTGATTCTCGGATCGCTTCCTCTTTTTATTGCTTTTTCCAGAACCAATCATAGTCTTCATCTGGGTTGCAGCCTTGTCTGTTAAATTACGACCTGCTTCTTTTAAATGGCGTTTGGCTGCCACTTTTAAATCTTCTCCTCTGGATACATCTCCCATTACATTGAGTCCACTCTGCCATATTTGCTTTCCCACGGCTTTGGCACCCGATTTTAGAATGGGTACAGCCGCTCTAAAAAAGGAACGAAATAAACTTCCAAATCCATATCCTTTTTGAAATGCAGATCCTTGATAATAATCCAATCCATTACCGGTTTGCTGAAGATAGTAGTCTTCAAAAGATTTCTGGCAACATTCATAAGGCACATACATCATGAGAGATACTTTTGACGAAAGTGTAGCTTCACGTACGAGCGTCCGCGTTCAAATGGCGTGAGTTCTCCTGTGTGCGTCCTTATAACGATTTCCAAAGTGTCAATCATCTTTCTACTCACAGGTAAATAGTGGGGGCGGTCGAATGTTAGAGAAACCAATTCACCGTCGTTTCCGGCCACTTTCACTATGCGTAAAAGGGGTGCTAGTACATCTCCCACAATTTGGGGTTCTACAATGTCGGAATACACAAACAGTACATGATAATGAGCGTTCACATCTGCAACGTAGGGTCCTTCCACACTGGTTTCTAAATGAGAGTCCGATTCAATCACCATGGGATTAAAACCCAGTACTTGGGCCATTCCTTTGTCTAAAATCACTCTTGCTTTGTTCTTTACTTTAATACGCACTCGTTTCGTAATGGGATTATAATGAAAAGAGATCTTGTTTTGATGGTCTTTGATGAAAATAGCTTTCAAAATGTCTGGGATGGTTTCGTAATATCCCGCTGGTATTCTACGTACAAGCATTTTACCATCTCCTAGATCAAATCCAATAAAATTGTTCTCGGCAGTTATATTCATCCATGTATGGGGGTATAAAAACTCTGTAATTCCAATCTCCCAGCTTCCCTTTAGCTCTATAGGGGTGGGTAATCTCGTAATAAAATGTGAAATTTTATTCTCAGGGAAGTAGCTCATCGAGCTATCACTAGGAAGTGTCACGTAGAAACTCATCGTATCAACTGATTTCAGAAACAGGCGTCCCTTGCTTTTATAGGGCGGATAAATCAGAGGCAGGTATCCACTGATTAAACTTGTGGGGATAACCTCGGTATTTTACAAAGTATGCCATATTATTCTTCTTGAAACGCTTCTTTAACACTTTTTCAATGGGGAATTCCTCTTTCATTTTCACTTTTTGTAGTTCTTGCAGGTAAAAGGTACCTTGTATGGGTTCTCCTAGTAAATCTTGGATTCTGTATACAGCAGGTTCTCGTTTCACACATTCTGTCACTTTAAATAATTCTTCCGACCAATTTGTTTCATACCCCTTCTCAAAGGTCATTTTAATCTTGGATACTCGCACAGTGTCCCCCGCATTTAAAATACATTTGGATACGCCCTTAGGCAGGTTACCATAGAGCGTAAACCACACTTCTTGTTCATTGTCCGAATTCACATTCACAGGGGCTTTCTTAATGCTGGAGTGATAGGTATGATTATAGCTGTCCATCAACGAGTCCAATACATCCAAATAGCGATAAGTATTCTGATTGGTAAAGTATTTCCACATTTTTGTCTTAAGGGTTCTGTTAAACCTCTCAACAACAGATGCTTTTGTGGTGTTAAACGTTGTAAAAAACCTGATATGATGTTCTTTAAGTAATTTTTGAAATTTCTGATTCTTAAATTCTGTACCTTGATCCGTCTGCAGAGATTTTGGAATGCGCTCTTTAAATATAGTCCGAAAGGCATTCACGATATCTACCCCTCTCTTGTGCTTCAGGGGTATAGCCCATGCATACTTGGATAAAATGTCAATGCATGTTAAGATGTAGCGAAATCCATCATTCTGTCGACTGAGTGTTGACATATCGGCTAAATCGGCTTGCCATTGCTGATCTATAGAATACACTATAACACGGTTGGTTTTAAATTTCCGCTGAACTGGCTTGTGTAATGTATAGGCATCCACACCTTGTAACCAATTCTGAATTTCCTTCTTGGGTACTTTTCCTTGAAGAGCACGATATATGCTATCCACCCCACCGAAACTTGCGGGGTGCTTGGGGTCTAGGTAGGTTCCGTCCATCATTCCAACATGGAAATATTCACAGATTCGTTTAAATGCAGAATAAAATCCCTTGGTATATTTAAATCAATCAAAACTTCCGTTGTAATGTATACTATTAAAACAGTTATCAGATAGACACACGTTACAATAACCTCCTCTCTCGAAGACATGACTTTAAATAAACTTAATCGCTCTTCTCGCCTCTTTTATATACAGATTTAAAAATAACACCAAATCTTAAAATGCGCTCTCTGAAACGCTGGGCGTCAATTTCCCAGAATCCCTTGCGATCTTCATTTTTGGGTACCTCTATAATGCATACCTCCTCACGAAATCTAACTCGCTTCATCCTGACCGACCTCTTTCAATTCCAAGACCGAAATGATTGGAGAAACACACCCCTCCTATACACCCGATTCATGCGATTCTGCTACTTTGAAAACGCGCTTTTTTATCACATTTTTGCAAAAAACACACATTTTTGTTGTTTTTTGACGTTTTTGCAACATTTTGTGCGAAATGTTAATTTTGCCCATTACCACATTTTTAGTGACATTTTTGTAAAAACGCACATTTTTTTGTAAAAAAATTACAAAAGTGCGAAAACCCATGTTAATTCCCATAGAGAAATTGGAATTTTGAAAAAAAATCGCAAAATGTTAATTTTGCCCATTACCACATTTTTTGTTACTTTTTTACGTTTTGGAGACATTTTGTGCAAAAAGTTAATTTTTCCCATTACCACATTTTTGGAAAAAAAATTACAAAAGTGTGAAAACCCATGTTAATTCCCATAGAGAAATTAACATTTTCAAAAAAAAGACGCAAAATGTTAATTTTGCCCATTACCACATTTTTTGTTACTTTTTTACGGTTTTGGAACATTTTAACAAAATGTTAATTTTTCCCATTACCACATTTTTTGAAAAAAAATTACAAACGTGTAAAATTCAAGTAAGTACAGAAATGTTCGATGCTCCTGGCATACCCCTCATCATACGATATTTTCAAGTATCTCACGCTACAAGATTCTCGCAGTTCACTTCGTAACCGCGAATAGGAAAAGCACTCTTTTCTTAGAAGGCGGAGGGATAGTGTAGGACCTTGGCATGTCTTCAGCATATCCCTTTGGTACACCCTTGGTATGTCCTCGACATGTAATAACATGTTCTTGATATACTTAATCACTTTATTTCATTATCCTCATTAACATCTTTCATTCATTTAGAAAAAAGAAAAAAAAATGCGAATATTTCATACTTAATTAATTCATTTAGAAAAAGAGAAAAAAATCCCAATTCTAATTCTCCTTTCTGCCGCTAGGGGGAGCTGATGGTTTCATACCTCCTCCACAGGTGTTGCCACCCCCAAAAAAGTTTCTCCCCCACAGGTGTTGCTATGACAACCCAAACAAAAAAATATTTCTAAGTTCCATCCTCGATAGTTTCGCTTTTCGACGCTAGGGGACGCTGATGGTTTCATACCTCCTCCGATGGTGTTGCCACCTCGAAAAAAGTTTCTACCCTACTTAGAAAAAATCTCATTCCAAAAAAATTTATTTCCCCCTCAACCCCTCGTACAAGACTACGACATCGTTGCCACCCGACAAAAAGTTTCGAAAAATTTTCACCCCCACCTTTTTTCATTTCCCCCCTTTTACACCCCCGTCCAGGATTACGAAAATCCAAGATGGCGGCCCTACCTCATACCTCATACCTCACATACCTCCATCGGCGCAGAACCGGCTTTCCTTTACTACTGTCATATCAATACCCCTCCGCCTTCTAAGAAAAGAGTGCTTGCCCTATATCACGGTTACAAATACATAACTGTAAGAATTTTACATTTTACTAACAAAATTTCGTAAATGCAAGTTTTTTTCTTATATTTTTTCGCAAATGTAAGTTTTTTACTTTTCAAAAACCACACTTGTGCCGTTTTCTCTATGGAAATTAACATAGGTTTTCGCACTTGTGCTATTTTTTAACGTTTTTTCACAAAAACATACTTTTTACTAACAAAATTTCGTAAATGCAAGTTTTTTTCTTATATTTTTTCGCAAATGTAAGTTTTTTACTTTTCAAAAACCGCACTTGTGCCGTTTTCTCTATGGAAATTAACATAGGTTTTCGCACTTGTGCTATTTTTTAACGTTTTTTCACAAAAACATACTTTTTACTAACAAAATTTCGTAAATGCAAGTTTTTTTCTTATATTTTTTCGCAAATGTAAGTTTTTTACTTTTCAAAAACCGCACTTGTGCCGTTTTCTCTATGGAAATTAACATAGGTTTTCACACTTGTGCTATTTTTTAACGTTTTTTCACAAAAACATACTTTTTACTAGCAAAATTTCGTAAATGCAAGTTTTTTTCTTATATTTTTTCGCAAATGTAAGTTTTTTACTTTTCAAAAACCGCACTTGTGCCGTTTTCTCTATGGAAATTAACATAGGTTTTCACACTTGTGCTATTTTTTAACGTTTTTTCACAAAAACATACTTTTTACTAACAAAATTTCGTAAATGCAAGTTTTTTTCTTATATTTTTTCGCAAATGAAATTTTTTTACTTTTCAAAAACCACACTTGTGCCGTTTTCTCTATGGAAATTAACATAGGTTTTCGCACTTGTGCTATTTTTTAACGTTTTTTCACAAAAACATACTTTTTACTTGTAAAAAACTAGCAAAAACGTGTTTTTAAAGTAGCAGAATCGCGTGAATTGGTGTTTTAAAGTAGCAGAATCGCATGAATTGATGTTTTAAAGTAGCAGAATCGCGTGAATCGGTGTTTTAAAGTAGCAGAATCGCGTGAATTGGTGTTTTAAAGTAGCAGAATCGCGTGAATTGGTGTTTTAAAGTAGCAGAATCGCGTGAATCGGTGTTTTAAAGTAGCAGAATCGCGTGAATCGGGTGTATGGGAATCTCGGGAATTGGGTGTATGGGAGGGGTGTGTTTCCCCAATCCTTTCGATCTTGGAGTTCAAATATTTTAATAAATATTCCCAAAAATAAATATTTCAATAAATATTCCCAAAAATAAATATTTTAAATAATCGTGAAAGTGTACTACTACCATAGGGGGTTTCTTTATACCCACATGGTTTAATATGGGTGTTATTTTATGCATGTGTATACTACCATAGGAGTTTCTTTCAATCCTAACCTGTTTTAAAAATAAATATTTAAAAAACCCCACATACTAATTTGTTTATAGGAGTGTGCTATTTTATACGTGTGTGAGAGTATCTGTAAATCCCATCATGTTTTAAAAATAAATGTTTTAAAAACCGCACGACAGACCCGAAGGCTTAGTGCAGCAAAGTATGTGGTTAGTTAGTGTAATGTATGTAAGTGAATTATTTTAATTTTTAATTGTGGTCCCACCTCCACCCGCCAATTTAAACTGGATAAAAAACAACAAGTGTTTAATATCTAATGTAAATCGACGCCACAATTTAACTGTGATTCTCAAATGAATACCGCAGAGTCCATTAAATCACGATGACAGATCTACCCCTCCCCACCTCGTGTGAATGTGGATAGTTACATCGTATGGCCAGTGCGGGAAAGATGAGGATACTGCTAACAGAGCGTGGTTCTGTATCTGGATATAACTTTAGGCTATTTGCCGCGTTGGGTTTGGCCGACTGTCTAGAACCGCTCTCGCTGCTATTGTTAACATCTGTGGTGGGGGACAGTTTTTACGAGCTCATAGAATGCTTGTGTTGTTAGATTAAAAAGACGCCACTAAATATCATTATATTCTCAGCTGGGAGAGGCTCTTTTAAAGAAGTTCTTATTAAATTTTAACATGTTTTAAAAAGAATCTTTCATTCATTAGTGTTATGAATCTCACAAGTTAATTAAAGGCTATTAATTAAATTAATTGATTAAGTATTGAATGCCTGTATACCGGGAGCATGTCAAAGACATGTCAAGGGGTATGTCAAAGCGTACCAAGGGTGTACCAAAGGAGTATGCTAAAGACATGACAA